>MU947381.1:0-14648 GCA_036418165.1 Cooperia oncophora
CACTGAGAACCAGGGCACATCGTTGGTTGGGGAATCCCCAACAGGGGGGTCGTATTTGGCCGCCAGGAGAGGGGGGGTCGTAGTGAGTGCGGCAGCCAGTAACGAGCAGCGCAAATTGTCAATGTGCTGAGTCCTGTACAACGAAACTTGCTTTGTAGAGAACTCGGATATGCAAAAAATAGTACAAAACTTTCATTCATCAAACTAATCCGAAATAACTGCAAATATTAATAAGTCGACATCATCTCGTAAGTCCGTTGGTGACTAAACAGTACAAACAGTCTCTGGTTCGCTGCCAATGATATGGCGTGTCCGCGGTCACGCTTGGCGCTGAGCCAACCTGTTTTTTCTCGACAAGCGACAGGACTACCATATCGTTCATATCAGACGTTTTCCAGCAGTTGGTCTCCTTTATCGGAGTCAGCGATTGGCAGAGCACGAATCTGGCAGCGTTGACAGGGACATGTTCCATCATACAACGGAAAACACTGTAAACAAGTGCACAGGCTCGCCATGGACCTCCCTGAACCTTATAGACACATTTGCTCGCGTGAACAGACATTACGCACAAGTTGCACCATCCCATCACCTCTGCGCGGCCCTCAGTGCGCGGCGCATCCAAAGTTGGCGTGATCGGCGCTAAACGAACCATATCCTGCTCCTGCTCCACCACAGGATACGTTCTACATGCGTTCCTGGCTATTCGAACACGCTCACTTGAAACGGTACACAGGAAACGGGTTTTTCGCGCAGCTGGGAGTGTTCCTCAAGAAATCCCCATAGCGAGATCTCATGAATCCCGAGAGCTTCAGAAACAGTTCAAGAGGTTTTCAGAAAGAGAAAATCTTCAAACACTCGGATCCGTTCTCAGATTTGTGAAATGTTGAGTTACAAAAAAAATATATTGGTTCAAACCTGTTCAACTTAAACTTCAACCCTTCACTCCCCATGGAATCCCTATGGGCAGATTTCTCTGTGATTTTTGCGACCTTCATAAACGTTTCAGTACATTTAGGAAGTGCAATCCTTCCTCTACACGAATACGGTCTCCTCTTCCCCACAGGTCCGCTTTTGAGGAAGTTATGGTCCTTCAAAGACACCCTACTTTGCTGAAAATTCTCGCTCCATGGCTAAAATTGCCGAACGATCTGCGGTCACATCTGCAATTACATGCGCTTCTGCTACCGTACTCCAATAATCGGGGTAATGCATTTTTACGGCGGTTTGTATAACTGTTACGTAGTGAGACAAGCCTAACTTTCTCTTTTCCTCGTCCTCAATCTTGGGAATAGACGTTGTTAACACTGTGGTCGCTGATGGCCGCTCCCAGAGAGGGAGTCCACCTCAGGTTAACGAATGCTCATTGAATTTAATCGCGATACATCGTTATTATTACCATGTGTGTTTCAAAACGGCCATCGAAGAAGTTCATCATACGAGTTTCTCATAATACGATTGTACCGTTTTTTGTTTGCAATCATCTCTGTATTGTTCTATTATGTCATGACTTCAAGTCGTCCATTTAGTATGGGCACCTTCATACAAGTAGAATTTCATAGTGGGCGTTTCATAGTTTCATTTAAGGCGAAAAAAACCGAACGGCAAAAAAAGGGGGGGGTCGTACCGAACCCCCAAAAAAGGGGGGGGTCGTACAGGCTCGACCAAAATCCCCATCGAATGCTGTGCCCTGCTGAGAACGGAGGCTTTTTCTTCGCAGGATTTTGACCGTTTCACTTCGTTCTCTCGCCATTTCCTCACTATTTCACATTTCCTCACTGTCCTACTATTGCTCACTATCCATTTCCTCCTCTATATAGCGCTCTAGTACCATTTTAGGCCTAGTAGAGAACCATCGCGCCAACTGCCTGTGGGAATCATTAAGAACCTCTCTCCCACATGACACCTCGGTTACACGATAAGGTTAACTTGGTGAGCAGCACATTTGTGGTCCTGCGTTGAAGGAAGAGAAAGGATTACACATAGTTATAACTTCATAATTAATGAACTAAAGGCGTATGCCTTTGCACTAGGAATTGACGAAGTTTCTTGGTAAAGCTACTAAAGGCAACGAAAGTACTTCAACTGCACAAGAGAAAGGATCAGCCTGAGCAACCCAACTAGCCGGGGCTATTCCGAGGCGGGCCCAATTATTAGGTTGTTGCATAAGTTCTTATACACGTGTTTGATCCTCTCCTATTTCGTTCGCATGGATGTTGGTATTACGTCATCACGTGTGCGTGACGTGTACATTATACTCTTTCAGTCGGAATCGGCCGGCTTCGCCGGCCGATCCTCCTTCCGCGTGTGAAGTGGGTCCCTGTGAGAAGTTTTCCATGTGAGGGAGGGCCAGTCGGATCGGCCGGCTTCGCCGGCCGATCCTCCTTCCGCGTGTGAAGTGGGTCCCTGTGAGAAGTTTCCCATGTGGCTTCAAAAAAAATTGTTGTTTTGAGAAATACCGCACTTTACTGTTTCACTTATTGTCAAATTTTTGAAATTTTGTGGCAAGCCCGCCCATCTATAGCACGCCCCGCCCAATCTAGGTGTGCCTCGTTCAGCTCATTCGCCATCCGATTTTCTATCATTTCTCGCATTTCTTCGCTCTACGGGCTCATTTGGAACTGAATTACGAATTTTTGAAATTTTTGTAGCAAGCCCCGCCCATCTATAGCACGCCCCGCCCAATTAGGGTGTGCCTGGTTCAGTTCATCCTCCAACTGATTCCTTATCGTTCCTCACATTTTCCGCTCTTCAGGCTTATTTGGAACTGATTTACGAATTTTTGAAATTTTTGTAGCAAGCCCCGCCCATCTGTAGCATTCTATCATTTGTCGCATTTTTCGCTCTCCGGGCTCATTTGGAACTGAATTACGAATTTTTGAAATTTTTGTAGCAAGCCCCGCCCATATATAGCACGCCCCGCCCAATCAGGGTGTGCCTGGTTCAGTTCATCCTCCAGCTGATTCCTTATCGTTCCTCACATTTTCCGCTCTTCAGGCTTATTTGGAACTGATTACGAATTTTTGAAATTTTTGTAGCAAGCCCCGCCCATCTGTAGCATTCTATCATTTGTCGCATTTTTCGCTCTCCGGGCTCATTTGGAACTGAATTACGAATTTTTGAAATTTTGTAGCAAGCCCCGCCCATCTATAGCACGCCCCGCCCAATTAGGGTGTGCCTGGTTCAGTTCATCCTCCAACTGATTCCTTATCGTTCCTCACATTTTCCGCTCTTCAGGCTTATTTGGAACTGATTACGAATTTTTGAAATTTTTGTAGCAAGCCCCGCCCATCTGTAGCATTCTATCATTTGTCGCATTTTTCGCTCTCCGGGCTCATTTGGAACTGAATTACGAATTTTTGAAATTTTGTAGCAAGCCCCGCCCATCTATAGCACGCCCCGCCCAATTAGGGTGTGCCTGGTTCAGTTCATCCTCCAACTGATTCCTTATCGTTCCTCACATTTTCCGCTCTTCAGGCTTATTTGGAACTGAATTACGAATTTTTGAAATTTTGTAGCAAGCCCCGCCCATCTATAGCACGCCCCGCCCAATTAGGGTGTGCCTGGTTCAGTTCGTCCGTCAACTGACTCTCTATTGTTTCCCGCATTTTCCGCTCTCCGGGCTTATTTGAAACCGAGTTACGGATTTTCAAAATAAAATTTCACTGGCTAGGGGCACGCCCCGCCCATAGTGGGCGGGGCTTAGCTCACTTCATGCGTGTTCCGTACATCTTGGCCCATGCCCTACTCATCCACCCCTGACCCGCCCCCTCAAAGTGGCTCTTCAGGTTGAACCGAATTTCCGGACAGACAGACAGACAAACAGACAAACAGACGTTGCCGTTTATATATAGTAGGATTACACTAGCTATCACTCACCGAGCTTGCATTTGCAGTACACAATGTCGCACAATTTGCACTGTGACAAAACGTACCTGCGCCACTGTTTGGTTTTGCTCCACGATTTCGGCTGGAATGCAAAGGAAGCCCATACCAAGCTGGTGGATACATACGGTGAGGACGTCATCTCTTACATGACATGCAAGAATTGGTTCGCCAAATTCAAGAAAGGAGACTTTTCTCTCGAAGATGCTCCGAGGTCGGGTCGGCCGATGGAGTTGGATTTGGAAGTACTACGTTCCACCGTGGAGGAGGACCCGTACCTCACCACCAGAGAAATGGCGACCATGCTTAGCTATGATCATTCGACGGTTGCACGTGGACTAGAAAAGCTCGGCAAAGCAAGCTTGGTCGATGGGTCCCACATGAACTGTCCGCTTATGACCTCTCGAGGAGGGTGACCACCTGCACTTCTCTCCTCACTTTCCAAAAGAGGCTTCACTTTCTCAACTCGATGATCACTGGAGATGAGAAGTGGGTCCTCTACGATAACCCTGTGAGGAAGCGGCAGTGGGTCGACAAAGAACAGCCAGAAGCCACCCCAAAGGCCGACCTTCACCCCAAAAAGGTTCTCCTGTCCTGTTGGTGGTCCAGAAGAGGCATGGAGTACTGGGAGCTGCTGGAGAAGGGACAGACGATTGACGCTTCCACACGTGACCCAGCTGCGGAAATTGAAAGATCACGTCGACCGTACTCGTGGAAGGAATGCGGAAATCTACTTCCACCATGACAACGCCCGACCTCACACTGCAAAGGCGACCCAGGCCGAGCTGGAGAAGTACGGATGGCTGATGGTCGCCCACCCTCCCTACAGCCCTGACCTCGCTCCTGACTACTGGCTGTTCAGCCACCTGCAGCGCTATCTGGACGGAAAAAAGTTCGAAAGCTCGACGACTTCTTCAAGTCCCAGCCTCCGTCGTTCTGGAAGGATGGAATCGACAAGCTGCCTGAGCGCTGGCGTCGAGTAGTGAATGGTGATGGTGCATACCTCTAATCTCCAGGCTGGTTCGTTTTTGAGATATTTACAAAAAAGTCGTGTATAAGAACTTATGCAACAACCTAATAGTTGTCTCTTGATTAATACGAACCTCAAGCGTAAGACCCAGGCTCCAGTGAAATAGATGAAACCAGGTCACTTGTTGATTTTAGCTCTTATAGTAGAGAATAATAAGAGTTAGCGCCATTTAGTGCTTAAGGAAAGCATACGAACGAAATTCTTCGAAACTTTCGAACACTTTCCATGCTCATAATCCTGCTAGGTTCCTGTAAAACAGGATAGCAGAATTATGAGCACGGAAAGTGTGAACCAAGGTGTAGGATGTGGGTGAAAGATGATAGAAGGGAGATTACGTATATGCTGGCAATTCGGTATAAAGGGAAGACGAAGACTAGATGTGTCAGCACAGTATATACAATGACAAGGCAATGAGGAGTAACTTCCCTAAAAGTCTCTGACATGAGTGAACTCATGAAATCAATTTTCATGAGGGCTTTTTTGAAATGAAAAGTATTCTCTTGTTGAATGATATTGATGAGCAGGTTTTTGAGCCAGGTGGAATTTTTGTAACCAACGCGACAGGAAGATGTGGGGAGAGGTTGTAAAACGGTCTATAGGATAACAGGAGGGCAGGTGCTGCCTTCACCCAGTCTGATACCCTCCTACTCTTCTATGCTCTTCCAGGGCCTAAGCGAACGAAGCCAATCGATACCAGATGCAATACACAAGCAGCGCCGCCGATCGATTCCCACTAGCATTCGCGTTTGTAGCATTATGGTTGTAATCATAGCGCTACTACGTTACATGTGCGTCCAAACTTCAGCATGTCGTGCGTTACTTCCGTCTCACGAAGCATTATATCGTTCGTGCAATTTAGTGACAGTTTGGAAGGTTCGACTTACCAGGCAGGAATTGGACATGAGATTTCAATGTGGTGGGGACTTCGGCGCTGTTCGGTTTGGGGTGGGGGCCCGTGCGCACTCCTTCGACAAGCCACTTGATATAGCTGCCATTTTTCATGGACAGGTAAGACAGAGAGGTCGATATGACCAACTTTATTGACTTGACACAGCGCGTGACTGACAGAAACTTCGGGTGCGGTTATTGATTGGTACTGGTGTTGGTACGCGCTCTCTGCAATATCAGTTTTGACTACCACAGGCTATGTTCTGACATTTCTGAGTACTGAAGGCAGGAAGGTGATAGTATTATTATGAGCTCCAGCTATCTCCCCAAAAAGTACGGAACGTATCCTAAATTTATCAACATTTTGAATCTTTGTATTTTTGCGTTGATATATGCCAACTTCAGTACTAGAGGGCGGTGACTCAAAGCACAACCACTAGAATAGCGCTCGTATATACACTCCATTGGTCAGGGATATTCGGAAACTTTTTGTGCAATTTGCTGATGTTTTCTTCCGAAACGGAGTAGAAGTTCTATACAGATGTTTGCCATATGCAAAGCGTATCGTACATTCAACAGACTACGCCTGCAACGTTTCGCTTCCATCTGTTCGCAACTGGACAATAGTCACATGAGAATGAAGGGAAGGATTTTTTCAACTTTCTTCAAACCGAATATTTATTTACAAGTCTTTTCAAAATGCACTGAATAATATTCGTTGCATATGGGTTAATTAAAAAGCGAAAACACCCCTATTACAACCCCGGAACTTTTGAAATGCTCGGTCCTTAACATGACATTTTCCCCTGACCATTCCATTTGACGTCAAATTGGCGCAACCACATTTCCCACCCAGTCCTCTATAAACCTAGATTAGAGAGGTATTTCAAAATCCTGATTACGAACACGACTCCGTAGTGCAGACACCAAACTTCAGTATCAGGATTTTGATCGGCAGCACGAGATACTCTAATAGGCGACGTTTTTTGGTGGGTGATTTTTGGCATTACTTTTTTATCTTGGCGTTGTAGCAGCGGAGTAGTGATCAAGTAGTGTCCATATCAACCTGGGCTCCCTGGTTTGCACGGTGAATGTTTATCCCACTTCAATGGTCGGACTGCACTATTTGTCACCAGGTTTAAAAAACAGTCCAGGTTGATAGCCTTAATTATGAGCACGGCTAACTAGAGAATGTGTCGAGGCTATGCACATGAACCACTTGTTCCACGTTTCAAAGGGGTGAAGGCAATGAGTCGACCGGAGTACTACCTCAGTTCAATGCGTCGCCTCGTATTACGGTACCTTGCTTGTTGGCACTCAAGTTGGCATCAGGGCACGTCGTGCCGGTAGAGAAAATAATCGTCACATTCCCCCTCCTCTCCTCCCCCAGCCATCAAATATGACCCTTCCCGCTGGGGCTTCCCCAACGTGCGACACGGTGTGGTTGACATGCAGTTTCGTATCAGCCCCGGAAGATGCCTCCACCCAGATCGAACATCGCTGGAAAAAAGGGCGCTGTGGCCAAAACTACCCGTGGCGAGACACTTTATCATAAGAAATTCGATCACTCACGTTCACGTTCATAATCAGAACTGAATTTTGCGTGAGATGTTGATATACGCACGTCATTCTGGAGTCGAGAATCATACGCAACGAAATCTCTGGAGAGAATCATACGCAACGAAATCTCGACATCGTCAGGGAATAGTGACGAAGCTGTCAAGCCTTGTTCCAGGATCACTATCAACACCGAAAACATGAAGAACGTTCGCATCTCGTAAAATAGGCCTGAAAACGACAACTATCTGGTGCTCTGCTTAGTTACAGCAACAGTCGAACTTTTGAAGACAGATCTCGCGCTGAATCTCTTCGTGGGGTTTCTTCTTTGCTGTTGCATAGTCGCAATGACTGCCTCACTTTCGCGATTCCACGGTGGGTGACAAGTTCGCTGCGGCCATCATATATTGCAGCTATATACGGTATACAACGCATTTTGTATACAACGTCAATTTATGATGATTATGCACCTGGCTACGTGTGCTGGGAATGAAACCGGTGGACTGGTGAGAATCGGGGCTTGCCTTCGACCAAGGGATGCGAGGTGAGGGATTTTCTGTAAACCGGCTCATAACAGAATTTCTTCTAAGTTAGAGTAGGTGCATTGGTTGAGGGTCAGAGGACCGATTTCAGCATCATTTCTGCGGTCACACTCGGATGTGGAGCGTTGCTCCCCAGTCGCAGTACCACAGTACAAGTTGACTTGGTCGAGGGAGTCGTAGCGCAGTTGTTATGCCACGCTGAGATGGCACCGGCACTGTGTGGTGCTCCATCTCCCAAGTGAGTTCGTATTGCGATGCCACGACTAGGAACTGACGCTCCACACACGACCGCTATTTCTATTTCGCCTCTAGGAATTCAGCACCCACTATGCGTAGCCAACTACGCATCTATAATATCCACACCGCTAATTCTCGACATTCTCAATCCTGAAGCGCTTGTTTTTTTTGCCTTTTTTCGCACTGTGCCGCTTCTTACAGTTTTCCTTCATGTTTTTGTGATCCATTTCAGGTCCATTACCAAAGTCTATTCTAACCACTACCCCCGCCCCTTCCCTGCTGTGCTGCATTTTGTCGTGTCCTTCACTTCAACTTTATTTTTGTTTTCGTGATGATTTTCCTTGGCAAAGTGTTGTTTGTTTCTCGTTTCGAAATTCGCTTGAAAATTGTGACTGAAGCATTTTCATTGCTTCCTTTTCGATAATGTTTTTTTCCGGGTCGTGTCATCGCGGGCTTCAACATTCGCTGCCTCACTGCAGGACGATGATTTGCTAATTTCTTTTTGCTTTTGTTTTGATGGTGGTTTTTCTTTGCTTGAGTGTTTTTTCTTTGTACTCTGTGGACTGAGTGTGACATTTTAATTTCATATTCCTTTTTTTACTTTCTTGTAATATTCGCTTTGGACTGCAGCTTTTTGCTCCTCACTACGGGATGGTAAGTTGTTTTTTTCTACTTTATTATGCGTTGTTGATGTTTTTCTCTCTTCAATTTGTTTTTTTTTGGATTCCAACGAAAAAGAAAGAAAAAAAAGGGAAAAAAGAAAAAACACTCAAACAAAGAAGAAACGAACACGAAAATAAAAATAAAGTAGAATTTAAGTAACCGTTCATTATGAAGCGCAGCAGGGAACAAGGGAGGTCCTGATACCAGCATGATTGAATCATGAAAATCATAAAAAAATGAAGGAAAAATGAAGGAAGCGACACTCTGCGGAAAAAAGAACGGAAAAAGCGAAGCATCTTAGGACAAGAAGCGCCGTGAGGATAATTAGAGCGTGTGGATATAGTGCGTGGCTGTGCGGCGTGAAATGTCTGGGGGCGAAATATATTAGATCCAGCTGCTCTCACTACCTTAAACCTTCACCCAGGTCATCTGCGATCGGAGATAGAAGACGCTTCGACAGCTGGAGACCTGTTTACTCACACATTCCACTTTTCGCAGATGAGCGTTTGTCTTTTAAACTAATTCTCTTTAATTTATAATACAACACATTGGGAAAGGAGAATGGTCGTCAGTTTTGGATTGTGCTGGCCATTGCAGCCATAATTTGCATACAGAAGGCCATCACAATACCAGCCACTTTTATATTCACATTGCAAATTTGTATTCCATGTAGCTCATCTTAAATTTACTGCATTTCTTTTTCTTTCAGTGGAGAGAAACGAAGTCATCCACTCATATCAACCCCTCTTCCGAGCGACGAAAGTTCCACATTTGAAAACCTGCCCAACCCTGGACAAGATCTGCTTTGGAGTAGGAGGCTGTGGACATCTTCCAAGACACATGCTCCATACCTGAAAGTTTGGGGAGGGGACGCGGGAGGGGTTGAAAGCGAAAGGGCTTCGCCGTATAAAAATAAGCATACATAAACATTTCAGGTTCATAACACTCAGAGGTTTGGCGGTCGATTTCACCCTTACAAATTGGTGAGGGCTATGACTGGTAGCCAGAAACTGAGATGCTGTTCTTTTACGCATGCGAACCTGCTCACGATGCATATGTAAAAGGTCACGGTCGCGAGTATGCGTACAAAGTACCCTCAAAAAGTATAGTTCAGTTTGCTGCGGACGAACAGTTTTTGACGGGTGTGTTAGGAGGGATGTTTTGACGCGGTGCCAAACCCCTTCGCCACCAGCTGTTGAAGCGAGTAAGTGACAAGACTGTGTGATCTTGCTCATATCACTTTTTCACTAATATGTCGTATACCCGCTTCGACCTGGCAGAAAACGGGTTGGCGCCGTAGCACAATCATAGTGCCTGACACATCTTCTTCATTCGCAGCGAAGCAGAGTATGCCTTCAAACAGCTTTGCGACAGCGAAATGAAAAGTTTTACTTAAATTGAGGATTTACGACTTCTAGAGGCAGTGTACACCAGAGCATTTGCTTTATTCGTTCGTTGTTGCGTTCAAGGGACATTCGGTGTTGCATCCTCCCTTGCATCGTAGCAGCTTCGAACAAGCTCTCTAACAGAAAGAGTTTCAGTTACGCTCACAGATGGCAATCGTCCATAGTCACGCATTGATAAAAATTAGATTTTGCGCTTGCGTTGATATGGAGTCAAAAGGTGACAATGAGATGAACAGAAAGCAGAACATTCGGCAAGAGCAGGCATTAGGCGGGACTGAACTCACGTTTGAACTCGTCTCCATCTCTGGCATCGTCCCTATCCGTTACACTACTGGAACTTCACCTTGTTTTTCGTACGTGCAATTTTTCAGTAGCTTTTAGGTCCGTTGTTATACTTGAAGCAGCTCACTTTTTTTTATTTGAAGTGATTTACCATTACAAGATTACAATTACAAGACGTGAATAAGTTTTATTTGTTCATGTGAAAAATCCACGGGAGCAAAAAGTCTGCTCACAAATATTTACCATGCATGAAACAACGAATACATAACAATAAAAACGATTATACGATTGAACGAGAGCTTCGCGAAACTGGAGTAACTGTCAGAAATGATGAAGAACTACAGAAATACTACAAAATACCATGAGAGGCAAATTCACGACCGTTTTAGTAGAATTGTCCTTCTCGTAGGTTAGGTGGCTTGCTACTGAAAGTTTGTCGCGCCGTATTACACTTGAGTTTTCGAACTAAAACATCGAAAGAGAAAGGAAAAGAGAGAAAATTCCTAGTCATAGCAGAAATATCTAAAGACAGTTTCCATGATACTGAACGTCTGCTCAATATCGAACTCGAATTTATCAAAGACGATTGTAAGAGTATGGTTGAAGAAAGCCGATCACGTCAACTAGTTTTTGACAACAAGTCCCCTAGCTCGGTTCCCCGTGAAGGCACTACTGGGCCTACGCTACTTCACATCTAGCAACGTAAAGTGAAATGAGAACGCTCATCAAAAAACTATTATGACGTTCTTCGGGATGCAATCCTGTAACGAAGTCATTTCCGAAATAAATTCTACAAATGGTCGCAAGGGCAGCGAGGCGCTTCGTCTCCCCGCTGGCGTACACCTTTTGCCTTGTTAGGAGAGGGGACGTACGATGGCAAGCCCAGTTCCGCCCATATGACCACGGTGGAGAATGCCTTTATCTCATTCGCTTTCAGATATTACTTCCGGAAAAGTGGTTCGGATCTCACAGTACTCAAAAAACTTGGAGAACCAGTCTTTGATTTTAGGCATTATCTTGCCATGACTCGCCATAGAAACCGTCTTTAGATTCGTATACGAGAGGGACTAATGTAGAACATCCGCCGTATGAAGGATACTTGGAGAGCAGCTACGATAATGGCGCTGAAGCAGAACCCTATCACGTATCTGATGATAAAGGCGGAATTCTTCAACTGTAGGTTCACGTCACGAACTGAGACCTGAAAAAAAATGCTTAGCGAAGGTACGGATTCTCGGGAACAACCCGCACTAAATACCCTTTCGTAATACGGGACAGATTTTAGATGGAAGTGTTCCCCGAGGATACGGAAATGAGATTCTCTGATCACGGATAAAGGGCCTGGCGCCCTTGCCAGGGGCCCCGGCCAAAACATCCAAGAACACCAAATGTGTCGGAAACTTGCCTCAAAGGGTATTGTGATTCCATGAGTTAGAATAATATAGTTTCTTGGCGGCAAACCTCTTGGTACATGTATTAGGGGCGCCGGAGCTACAACTGGTCTGTGACGCCAAAGACCATAAAGTGGGTACCAGGCGTATTCGCTTTGGACGAATGGGTCATAAATACAACATACCAGGCCCTCCCCGGAAAAAACACCAGTCAACTCTATGAAAATTTGACCTGAACTTGGAACAATGGTGGCAGTAAAGGGTAAACACGAACAGCTAGTTTCTTGGGCCTAGGTGATGCACATGCTAGAAGCGGCCATCCTTTGCATGGACCACAGGGTTTAATTTTGACAGAGTCAATGCCTTTTATGTTTTCACTCTTTAGGATGGCAAAATGGATCAGGAGCCAACAGGGGGACACGGCGAGAGCTTTCAACATCAATTAGACTGCATAAGGGTAAAAAGCACGAAGTACCCAGCTTCGACCAATCTTGCCATGCTTCATGCCTTCGACTTCTTTAAAATCATATGTGTCTCTTAGTATTCGGTGAGATTGGCGAACTTGGGGGATGGAGTCGCTTGACCTAGAGAAAATGCACAATGACCGGCACATCCCCAGTACAGGGAAAGGCCTCACGATACGTCCTTACGTTCATGAGCGGTGTATGATGAACAGAGAAGTTCAAGTGTTCCTATTGAATTTTCAGGTATGATTGCACCAACAAAACTTGATCAGAAGGGAAGGCTGGAGCATCTCTTAGAATCGGCGATTTCACATTTTGGATACTACCACGAGCGTTACAGACCGTTCGAGCCCGCGAGCTCATGTGTCTAGAAAAGAAGGGAAGAAGAAAGATATCGATCCATCGAATGCCGCTTCTTCAGCGTCTGCAGCTACAGCAGCGTGTTCGCGGACGTTCTACTTAGGTCAAATGATTGGAAAACGCTGGATATGTGGTAGGTACGCTGCATTCGCTAGATTCGATTCCTATAGCGTCCTAGTCCTTCCTGAATATGAGGGCGAGTATAAGCAACTTACCACAAATTCTAAAATGGTCAGTGAGTTAGCAAGCATGGGCGTTTCTAGCATATTGAATCTCAATACCTCGGATGTGATGAGAAAGCAAAAATTGGAACTAACAAAGCTTGTAAGCTTCTGCTGTCAAAACCTACTTGGTTGGATCGCTTTATTGCCATTTCCGCAAAAAACATGTCTCGAGCGAGTTTCGTAACAGACGACTAGAAAGATCAGCTGTGACTCGAAAAAGTATCACCACTACGGAAGAAGTGAAAAGTCCAAAGAAAGACATTACGTTGGAAAGAAAGTCCTGCGATATTCTGGCCATAACTTCTGGCCAAATTTTCCCTTAATAACTACGACAAGTGCCCACCTTTCTTACAGCTTCTCGACTCAGTTCTTTCAGAACTTCGATAACTACGACGAAAAGAAGAGGCGGGCATTTTTTCGAGTAGACGTTGGTTTTAGAAAACTTCGCTCTCTCGTGGATGAAGTACGGAGTAAAGGAGGTGGTAGTTAGAGTCTGCTAAATTCGATGAATAACGTGGGTATGGTCGGATCCCCTCATCGAGATCCATAGTCTTTTGGCGTAGACTCATCTACATATGCGAACTTTGCCTTGCCGAGTAGTAGAATGAAACAGAGTGCTTCTGAATGAAATCAAGCGTGATCAGGTCATGTGCATGGTTAACGCAAGGAGTCCTAGCTCTCGTTACCAACCACAATGCCTCACAAAAAGTCCTTCAACGTGTTCAATGAAAAGAAAACTCAGTCGCGGAACTCGGCGCAAGTCACGACCACTCGGCACACTTTCCCGGACTCGGTGTCATACATGCGGCATCTTTCACAAAATTTTCCCGGTAACCGGGATTGCGAGAAATATGTTGTCACTTAAATAGGTGCAGCCTAGAGGTGTTGTTAATATACTGGTATTATAGTTACGTACGGCTGCACTTCCAGGGGATTGAGTAAAAGGCAGTCATTCTGTGCTGGCGGCCGTCCTATACGTTCCCTGCCTTCGAATAAAATAACTGCAGTTTGCAAGCTCTGATACCCACGGGACACTGTGACATGGCAAGTAACATCCTTCCTGAAGACAACAAGCGTTAGCTCCATCGACTACGACAAAGTGATGTGGAGTAGGTCAAAAAGTACCTTGACCTCAGGAAACTTAATCTTCGAAGGCTTCCACAAAGCAATTGTAAACCAGTCTGCAAAACCCTCAAAGAACACTCTCCACTAATCAAGGGTTAGAAACATTCGAACATGTTTTTTGATTTTTTTGTTCAAAGTGTCGCAGGGCTTTCTTTCCAGCCTAATATTTGTGCGGAGGGGGCAACCGAAGGGATGACTGTGCCGCGCCACGCACCCCAACACTGAGATAGCCGCCAAAATACTTTTGAGGTGGAGTTTGGGAGCAGAACCCACTTTGAAGCTTCTAGACACGAAAAGTAAATCACATGCGAAGACATGCCATGACGCGGCACAGACGCTCCGCCGCGTGCCCACCCCAAAAAAGCACGCCCAGAAAGCCTAGAATCTCTGTGTACCATACTCACATTGAGATTTTGGGTTGAGTTTTCGACGCTTGGAGTCTTAGGCAAGACAAGCGCTGTATCGTAGGCGTACATATGATAAAGGACTTTCGCGGGTGACGAGACCATGATGCAAATCTCAATGTGAGTATGGTACAAAGAGATTCTGAGCTTTCTGGGCGTGCTTTTCTTTTTTTGGGGTGGGCATGCGGGGGAG
>MU947385.1:0-10109 GCA_036418165.1 Cooperia oncophora
TCCTCAACTTAGGTGGAAACAAAAGCTCAAGGGACAATTTCACCCGCACATTTTTCTCTTTAGATTCAACAGCTGTGAGTAGAAAGTATTCTTCTGACCACAAGGTGAAGGGTGAAACTGTCACGTTGATCCATCCCTTTGTGGTATGCGGTAGAGTACTTGGTTGGGAAAGGGCCGAACTGGGATATGGCTCTCGAACCGCCCGTGTGGAAAATGGACCACTTGCCACTACATCGCCTCTGCTGTGTTCCAATGATATGATGTCACGAAGAGAAACGTGAATCATGAATCAATCATATATTGAGAACACGGCAGAAATGGTATTGTGGCAAGTGGCCTACCAACCACTCGGACGCTTTGGGAGCCAAATTCCGGTGAAACTAAGAATAGAAACGTAGGAGAAAGTCCATGCAACACTTTAGGCGCTGTAAAAATTGTCTGAAGAACTCAAGCTACAAGCTCGCGTCGAATTTCACGAGGTCACTTATCCTATACAAACGCTGTAAAAAGCAGGGCACATCGTTGTTGAGGAATCTCCCAATAGGGGGTCGTATTTGGCCGCCAGGAGAGGGGGGGGTCGTATTTGGGCTGAAAAATTTATTTCGATAGTTGATTTTTCTGACGGCGAGTTCTATAAGTGGGGGGGGCTCGGCTTTGTCATTGTTGGGGGTCGTAATTGAGCGTTTTTGCGTCGTAGAGCGTGGTTAAATGTTTCTTGTGATTTCTTGTTCATGCGTTAGTTAATATATAATATAACCCACACCGGCAGGACAGCAAAACTTTTGAGGAGAATTAGTGAAGTTTCCGGGAATTTGAAAAAGTGCAGGAAGTTGGGGAAAATCGTGATTGATAGAAAGGGGGGGGGCGGGGGGGGGGGGGGTCGTATTGTCTCGCGGCTTTTCCTGTTTCACATGTGCTATTCCCTCCCTCCCCTTGCTCGACGGCTCGATTCGATGAGGAGGAAGAGGACAGAGGGCCGGTAGAGGGGGTCCGTAACCAAATTCTCCCCCCCCCCCTCCAAAAAAGGGGTCGTACAGACTAGAACCAAAAATCCCAACCATGATGTGCCCTGGTAAAAGGCTTAGTCGACCATCTTCGATTAATCACCTTTGGGATGCATGGCTAGGACGTAATTTTGCCCCGTTCAAATTTCACGTGCAATCGTTTGAGAATGTGGAGCGAAGGGGCTAAAACATTTTACCAACAAAACGGAGCCACGGTATACTGGCATGACTGCCACTTTCGCGACTTCGCCGCAAATTGGAACTTTTAACCTACGCCTAGCAGAACCCTTTTGGAGGTAAAAACCTTATTATCAGAAAGATTAGGCGCCAAACGTCAAGAGGCCTCTTATTCACCACCTAATCAGCAACGAAGTACCGTTCTTCCCTTCGGTACACCATGTCTATACACTTTGCATTCTACAGTACTTGCTATGAGGGTTTGAAGGCTTGAGGTCTACTACACCTTTCCCAGTCACTATATTGAAAGCGGTCTACATACTTAAAGGCAGTTGGCACGATAAATCCCCCAATACGAGTAGGATTAATACGCCTGGCAGGACGGAATTCAGCGAATAAGGGCCCTTTCAAGCTGCAACATACCGACCCGAACGCCCACCACGCCCGCCCGCCCACAAATGGACGACCGTTCCTGACGCTCGTATTCATTCATTTGCTAAGCAAATTATGAAGCGAAGGGATTGGTATGAAGCGGCCGTGATGCTGCATGGATATATGAGTACACATATGCAGCCGTACCTTCGGTAGCGGTTATTGGCAAGATGCCTACGGGAAACTCGTCCAAAATTGATTTTGAACACATTGAGAACGGAGGCTTTTTCTTCGCAGGATTTTGACCGTTTCACTCCGTTCTTTCGCCATTTCCCCACTATATAGCGCCCTACTAGCATTTTAGGCCGAGCACCAAATCATCGTGCCAACTGCCTTTAAGACAACATCACTCAAAGACAAAAGGAGAGAAAGAGGTGAAGGAGACACTGTTTGATTTTTACCGTGCGCGGCATCTTGCAGGCAAATAATAGGCCTGCACAGTGAATAATATACCCCTTTGTCTGAGTTTTGGGTTATACCATGACAGTACAGGAGCGTGTAAAGCACGCCGTGCGCAAAAGGTTTCTTGATGGGAGGTCCAAAGCTTGCACTCTAGTTGCGAGAGAGGGGTCTATTATGGTGCTGTTCGGGTTGGAGAGGGCGTTTCGCACCTTGGCTGGTTCATTTTGCTAATTCATGTTGATTAATTGGCGAGACCTGCAAACTCCTGCGAACCTGTGAAATGGCTTGAGTAGGCCACTTTAGTTCCTGAATTTTCCAGATGTTCACAAAGTGACCTGACTAGCATACTGGAGTACCTTTGAGTGCCCCCATCAAGTCAAACTGAGCCCAATTCTCTTATTTAGGGCGGAACCTCGACTATGCTCTTCACGATCATAAGTATCCCTTACATATCAGGTTTCATGATGAGTCATTTTCAGCGCTCAGTACTCTGTGAACCCAAAGAATTAAAAGGTCAGCAGGAGCTTCTACATCTCACAGGATCCAGCACTTGCAAGCCACTCTGGCTTGGAGGGGGCACCAATGAAGCTTCTACAGTTTCCTTCAAGACTGTAAAGTCTTGTAACCAAAATGGCTGGTTCTCACAATTCCACAATTTCACATGATTTCAATGGTTTCACCAAACTGTTGGTTAACATAATCTAACAAAAAGAAGTGGCGAAAATGCAAAATGCTCTCCCTCCTCCCCCCTCTTCCCAGCTGAACAGCGTCGCCTTCTCTCTTTGAGGGAACGTAAAAGATGGACAAGATCTTATGGAATGAAACTGGCATGTAGGAACGTAAAGATCAGAAGACGTATTCACCACACAACAACTTGCCAAACAACAGCTCAAAAAGTCAAAGAACCAGTTCTGGGGCTACTCCTGGAAACGATAATGACGTGATAGTTCTGCCCCCTCCCTCTGCCGCAACTTGCAGGAAGGCATCTCCGAAGTTGTGAAGTAAATATACGAATTTCACTTGCAAATCGCTTTTTGTATAGATCAGTTTCCAAAACAGAAGCTCCTCTCCCGTAGCCTTAGGAGGAGCTCCCATGCTCGCACCAAGCCATCTCTTCTTCATACCTTCTCGCATTAAATACCCCCTTATATAAAAACCAATGAAGAGATGGCGCGGAGCTAAATCTCGTGCGATTTTGCGCTTCCTAGGACTTTACTAGCGTCTACAACTTATCGGTGTGTTGTTTAAGTAGAGCGACGCGCAAAAAATATCAATTACGGGTATGTGACAAGAGAATCGTAATTCGCCGCTCCGGTGAGCGTCGCGTGCGACGTCGCGTCCGCAAATGATGATGATTCCAGGTAGATGACACAACAGGCAATTCGGAACCAAAGTAGTCATGAATGTCTACGATGACGGGGTCTACATGAAGTCCGGTGCTCCAGTCGACAGGTTAACACGAGTTAAGAAAACGCCGCGCCCATCGCCGCGCGCGGCGGAGCGGCAAATTACGATTCTCTTGCCCGCCTCCCCAGCTTGAGGCAGGAAGCACGCTAAAGACGGACCTTGAAGCATTTGCTCCCAAACGCTTGTTTACAGTCAATAGCCTCGAGATGCGCCATGCCTGCTACTTCCCCTTCAGTGCTGCGGGACATTTGGATGTGATTGATTATTGCAGAAGTAGCTAATGTCCCTGTCCTCCTCCTTCGAATCTGATGACCCTGAAGGGGTAGAGCTTGCATGGTCAACTCGGAATTCCATACAGAATTTCACGTCCAGACCGTAGGCGAGGGGAACTAACACTGTATAGAGTCCTGCTCAGCCAATCAACCTTTTCATGCGCGCGGGATGGGATTACTGGACCTGGGTTCGAGTAGGAACAGATACATCAAATAGGGCGTAGGTTTATTCGAGGAGCTCTTGTGTAAGGAGAATGCACACCCAAATGTCATTGCGATTTCTAATGGATGTGGCGAGCATGGCGCAATAAAAAGCGCGATCTATAATGGAACTAACTCCTTAACTGTTAGATTCCTAGCTTATGTCCTTGCGAAGTAAATTGTTTCATACAAGGGGCTAGACCTTCCAAAATCAGCACGGCCCTGTTCGGCTTGGAAGGGGTAATCCGCACTTTTTCTAGTTCATTTTGTCAATTCATATTAACTAACAGGTCTCACTTTGGTCAGACCTGTGAACTCTTATGAAGCTGCAAAATCGTTCAAGACAGCCACTTTGATCAGTGGAATTCACAGGACGCTATCAGTGCTAAATCAGCAAAAATAAAATTCCGAATATTTGCTGCGTTTGAAGGGTTCATTAACGTTGGTTATGAGCAGGGCACGCCATCTTTGTGATCATCACAACAGGGGGGTCGTATTTGCCCGCGATGGAGGGGGGGTCGTAAACGCATGGCCCATGTTGAAGTGGAGAGAGCGGTGATACACGGTACAAGTGAAAAGAAGCTCAAAAGGGACGATGTAGATGACAATAAATAGAACTAGGCACTATCGAACTATTCCTAGGCCAAAAACTAAAAAAAAATTGCTGAAACTTTTTCCTCCTTCCTCACAAAAAACTTCAAGACACTTCGCCCACCAACCCTCCTCATCTGGTCTAGATAAATCCCAATCCACTAATCCGCAAAATCTAGAAAAGAATCATTGCAAAAGCTACCTATGAAACCGTAGAAATTGAATCCTGAGCAATTTCCTCACAACAAAATCAAACTCAACAAAACAAAATCAAACTCAACAAAAACAAACAATCAAAGTAATTCACAATAAAATGGATAAGAAAAAACTCACCGCTCAGCTGGGAACCGGAACTATGGATTACTTTTGAATTTTGGCTGTTCGCGGTCAGCGCGCTCATACAAGCGCATTGGTGCGCGCTATTTTACGGTTTGGAGCCAATTTCAAGCCAAACACGTGAAAAGTACCCCTCATTTGAACACCCATAACTTCGTTGAAAGTGAAGCTATCGGAGAGGGGTAAGTGGGAATGAGTAGAGCTAGGTTGGCTCTTGTCACCTGAATTGAGCGATTTCAAAAACGTTCCGATTCCAGAGATTTTCCCCGTTGTGATCATCGTTGTGATCCGTCTGTGATCATTTTTGCGAACCGCGAGTCGCTACGCTTTGGACGTCCATGGCAAGCTTCATACACGACCTTTCGTAAAAAAAAGAACTGTGCCGGAAGCTTGAAGATTTCTACTTTCCAGCAAGGTTTTAATTTCCTTCCTAGACCTACTATTCGAAAAAATTCCCCGTTGTGATCATTTTGTAATCACCCCCCACGACACCGAAAAATCAACCCCTCCGAGGCCAGGAAACCTCCAGTTGGCTCGAAGACTTTGGTATGCTTCTGAAACACATGTTTTCGCAAAGGTATCAGGAAATAGGCCATTGGGCGCCAATTGGCATCACCTATGCAATGCGCCATGCATGGGGCTTTCACGCAGGTGTTTGAAAGGTGTAACTTCTAGATAGGGCTTCCCAATTGCAAGCAAATGTGCTCCTACGATCAGAAAAGTCCGGGAATGTACTTTCATCTGTTTATTAATCGTCACGTCGTGAGTCCTCTTGTTTGTTTATAAATTCATGGGGCCCTTGTGGGCGGTGATCGTAGCTCCTATCATCGCCCCTTCCTCGTACGTATTGTCAGTATGCTACCCTCGTCATCCGGGCAGTTGATTAGGGCGGTCGTCAACGGGCCGCAGCGCGTGCCAGGAACTATTTGCTTTTTCCAGGCTAATTTAGTCATTTTTTCCACCTTGTGAAGATAAGGAGCTGCTAATCTGGGAAAAAGTAGCCAAAACAGTGAAAAGTTGGAAAAATGACTAAATTAGCCTGGAAAAAGCAAATAGTTCCTGGCACGCGCTGCGGCCCGTTGACGACCGCCCTAATCAACTGCCCGGATGACGAGGGTACACCAGCGCCAGAGTGCTGGACGTGCTTGGGACGTACGTAGGTACTGCGACCCCCCCCCGCTCGACAGCAAAATTTTGTAAAAAAACCAGAAACTTTTTGGGAAAAAATAGACAAAGTGGTAGGAGGTTGGAAAAATCTAGGGAAGAGGTAACATGGGGAGGGGGTCGTACTTGAAGATGGAATTAGGGGGGGGTCGTATTTTTCAGGAAATGATCACAACGCAATGGCGTGCCCTGCTTATGAGGCAAGCTTCCAACGCCATAACCTGTTGCATTTTTGAAATTTCAAAAATTCAAAATTCAAATATCGCTCTAAAAAACACACGGCAGGGGATGCAGGTACAGATGGTCAAAAGTTTGTTTTGGACCTCACATAGGAATCTGATATGAATATGCATGTGGCTGTAATCGCCTAGCAATACTAAAGTAAAATCGATTGATGTTGCCGCCGTGATGACTGGTGTTCGTGGGCGAGCGTGAATTTCACGTTCATTTCCGTTCACAGAACGATTTTTAAGCTTTTCCCGGGTTATCAGTAGTAATGGCCAAATCATAAAAATGTTTCAAACATATAAAAAAAGGAGCAATGAGAAAACGGTTGTAAAGAGTACGAACTAAAGGCGTTCTTCGTGCTATCTACGCTCTTTCCGGGCACTTCACAAACAAAGCATTGTGTGCAAACATAAGGCCGACGGAAGAACGACGCCGAGAAAATGGAAGGAATCGTCCCATCAGAAGGAAAAGAGGAAAGGGAGGAAAAAGAAGAAAAGAACTGTCCAGAAATAGGTGATAGGACCGTATGCTGCACAGACCAGAGTCACAAATGACAGCAATGTCGGCCGATGTCGGCTGATGGGTAGTTTGTCGGCGGCGGACAGCGACCGCCAGGAAAAATCGTGCATAAGTCGGACTAATCGAATTCATGAGGCTGACACTGGTATTCCTGACGGAACAGGTGACACCAATTTGGACCTAATTTTACGGTAATCGAGTTGATTGGAACGTATGCCAGAGAGAGGGGTATTTACAAGGAACACATATCAAATGTCATGGTGAACCTTGTCCACCCGCAAAGTCTCGATATCATTGTAAAACTCGGCCAACGAAATCGATCGATGACCGGCGCCGGACCACTCGATGAATGAAAGTGAGCGAAACAACATGGAACGGACGAGTGGCTGCCTGGCTGGTTGGTTGGAAGTGGGTGGGTGTTCTTGTTTGTTGGAATGGATGGTGACTCAAGATCGAAGAATAGCTCACTTTGGATCCGGTGAGAGCCCTAGGGGTAATGGGGATGAAATATGAAGGCGTGCAGTCGACTTTCTCCAAGGAAGCAGTTTGGCTTGGAGGGGGCATCCGAATGGAACTCGGCTAAGTTCGTACAGGCCACCTTGGGAGAAACCTGTGAACTGGTGCGGCCAAAGCGGCTCATTTCGCAGCTTCACAGGAAATTTTTACCAGAGTGTAGCCTACTGGTTAAGATGAACCAGCAGAGGAACTAGCGAAAGTGCAAAACGCCCCCCCTCTAGGCGGAACAACGCCGACTTCCACTAGCATCGTAGATGTGCTTGAATGCGTGTTCTCCGATGCAGCTCCGGGTCCTAGCCCACATTCAGGTCAGCTGTTCTCACTCTTCCAATTTATTACTCCTTCCTGTTGTCCTGCCCGCCCAACAACGCCGGAGACTGAAACCCTCTGCCGGTTCAGGCGAGATCCAACACATAGTTTGAGCACATATAGTCTTTTCGCTGCAGACGATGGGGTATGTCAGGGACTGAGTTTGTCGCGATGTCAGCTTGTGTTCCACCAATTGGTTCTCTTCAAATTGGTGGAGAGCGGCTAGTGTCGAAACCGACCTTCCTTGACAGACCCCAGCGTCCCCAGCGAAAACGGCTGCAGCAATTGCCGCCTTGAGCCTTTGCGCCCCCTTTACCTGGATATATTGGCCAACTAACTCCCAGGAACAAAGCGCAAACGGTATAAATCCAGTTGATTCACAGAATTCCCATAGGAAAACGAGGCTAGAAATAGGGATAGCGCAGTTCGGCTCTTTGGGGACACTGAACGGGTTAAGATGCTTTTATAAGCAACCGGCTCGTGAAGACCTGCTAATTCCTGTAGCCCAAGTGGCTCACTCGTATCATTCGTCCCATTTTGCAGCTTCACGAGAGCTTACAGGTTTTTACAGAGTGGGACCTCTTCTTCAACATGAGCTAACAAATCAACTACCAAAAGTTCAAAATGCCCGTTGTAAGCCAAACAGCGTCGAGAATGCTTTTTCTTCGTTCTTACTGGGAATTATATCACGACTAGACACTGATTTATTAGTGCGAAGAGCAAGGAGATCATGTGTCAGATCGGCCTGCTTCGCCGACCGATCCTCCTTCCGCGTGTGAAGTGGGTCCCGGTGAGAAGTTTTCTATGAGAGGGAGGGCCAGTCGGATCGGATCCCCCCCCTCCTAGAAGGCAGTCATCGAAACTTTCTATGCGGCACTCCCCTTACAAGGAAGTCGTTCAGGGCATGCCCCGCTTTTTCGAAACGGTTTATTGCACTTTGTAGGGCCTTGCCCATGAACCATAGAAAGTGGGCTTCGTTTTGGCTGAGCGGCCCCTGGAATGCCAAAAAAGGAGCGAAAAAGAAACCTATGGAAACTGATTGTTTTTGAGCCTCTACGAGCTGTAAACCGCTTGAAACTTTGACCAGTTGCTGAATGGAGGGACCCTATAAAGGTACTATCGGAATCGAAGAAGTAGTCGGGGCTACTAGGTCTTAACGATGTGGAGCGTATTTTTCATCGCGTGAACAAATTCATGGAATGGTTTCTTCAACGATCGGAGGAATTTTCAGCAACAACGATCGGATGGCCTAGTGGATAGCGTGGAGGATTCTCCAAGCGGCAGTTCGGGTGGGGTTTATGGTTCGACTCCCCTGCGACGTGTGAGTTTTTGCATTTTTTATGTTTTGCGCTATTTTCGCGTTCAAATATGTCTGTGCCGTGAAGATTGTGATTAACTGCCCATTTATATGGCAACATTTTAAATGGGACACTCCAATGGAATCGTGCCATCTCAATTGATTACAGAATTTACATTACATTCACAAGACCGTAATTGATAAGCGCTGAACCTTTATAGGTCAGACCATCGCCCGAATGCACGAATTATGGAACTTAGTCTGTAGCTCCGACGGTCGCTGGTAGTGACATGTTTCTCCCAATGAATGCGTTTGCTACACAAGCAAGGGATGTGTAGCGCTACTCAGGCGCCAAATTACGTCGGCGCCGAAATTAAAGACACATTCCGGAAAAAAATAAGGCTACCTCTCAAATGTGCCGCGGACGATCCGGACGGCGATTTTAGGGACTGTGCTTACTTTCAATAAATGTGCAAAAACGGCAAGAAACTCCGTTAGAAGCGAAAATTAGGCCCATGGACACCCCTTAGGCCCATGCCGACCCTCACCGGCTGCTAGCTACTAGCTAGTAGCCACTATGTTATCTTTCTCTATAACATTTCGGACTGCTTTTTCTGCTGCTTTTCTCCGCTAATTCCCGTTTCCCGCAATTTTTGCGTCGCGACTGTACCGTTTAAGTGTGAAAATCAATGATCGGGGCAAATCGATTACCCCTGCAAACAATCTTTCGGCCAAAAAATTTTTTTTCGACTTTTTTGGGTGTGTTGGGTTGCGCCCGACAGTCCTTCCATATAAGTCTACTGTTAGACTCGCCAATAAGGACCCCCGTTTTATTCATTCCAACATAAAGTAACAATGCCGATGAAATTCATGCAAAGAGGAAGGAAAGGGAGGCATTCCACCAGGTTTGCTGTCCTGCCCGGCGGCCTGCTACGTCGTCGTTCCATCATCGTCTTTACGAAGATGGGATACTCCGGTCACCACTGCCGACCAAATGGTCCACCAAAACCCAAAAAATCGAAAAAACTTTTTTGGCTGGAAGTTCGTCCATAAGGGTAATCGATGGTCCTGATTACGATATTTGGCACTTATTTTCGACGTCGACGCAACTTTGGCGCCAGTATAGCGCTTAACAACCCTCATGTGGGGGTACATAGACGTACCTTTCGCTCCTTTTTTGGCGTTCTCGGGGCCGCGCAGGCAAAACGAAGCCCACTTATAGGTTCATGGGCAGGGCCCTACAAAGTGCAATGA
>MU947391.1:0-17756 GCA_036418165.1 Cooperia oncophora
CTACTTAGGATCCGTGTAACTTCTTTTGTAGTACCAGGATAAATCGTGAAGACTTATGTGTAATCGACATGGTTGAATAAAAATGTCATAACAATTCGTCTTCCGAGTTTCTGTCAGTTGCTTTCTGTACAATATCGTTAAGGTTCTCTCTTGATATGATATGAATTTCATCGAGCTATGTTGTCTGGCAGAGGCACAGTGATCGAAAGTTGCTTTCGTCCCTAAGTTTTGCACACCAGTGTAGTTACGCGGGCATAGTGAGGCGTATGGAGTCGGCAACCAGGTATAGGAAGTTTTTTTTCAACATAATACGTCCGCTAAGTAGCAAAAAACGATTGTAACTTCTGATTGTCAGCTTTATGAATAGAAGGGTATCAAAAAACATTTCCATGATGCTCAAGCCCATCCACCCATATGCTTAGAGGTCATGAAATTGTCAGCGTGGATAGCAGAACTAAAGAAGGAAAACTAGTGCAGAAGAAAGTGACTGATTCAAAGAGTGCAGATGGAGAACTCGCTTCCTGCCTTAACGAAGTTGGCAGGACTTGAACTGTACGCAAGCAGGAAGTACATGCGGGGTTAGTGTTATCCAACGCGCCATTGAAACGATGACGCTGAGTGCATCCAAATACACGCAACAGGAAGAAGGGAATCGCTGTGACGAACTTCAATGAAGGGCAAAAAGGAGGACATTTTGACCAAAAGTTTTGGAGCACCAATCATTTCCGGCACGACTAAGAAGTCAGGGTGGCTAGCGATCGGATCTGAACGAACATTGAGGCGACCACTAAGTAGCAGGTTGACTTCTTAGGCTCCGCTTTGTCAATATGAAAGGCTGTCTCCTCACAGAACCTAGAATGATTTAGGATGCAATTACGGCAAGTGGAAAGGCTGCTGGAAAGGCCAAACGGAACGGTAGATTACACAAATTAACGCTTAGGCCATATGTTTAGGTTACATGAGTGACTTAAAAGGAATAAAACAGGCTCTGACTTCGGAATGCTGAGTTTGGCAGGGGAATGAGCACTCAGAGACATATTGGGGATTCCACAACGAGTCGCCCAGGGTTGGACTAGCCGGAAGAGGCATGTATTTGCCTCACCGATAAGGGTTAGTACGCCGAAACAAATGTGTGTCACTGAAAGGAATGCAGATTGTAAGCTACCCGGTTAACCAGTCAGTTGTTGCCGTAAAAAGGGTGGTGAAGGAGATGAGTAGATCAAAGTGAATTTGGACTTTGCAGTTGAAGGGGCAGTACTCGAGGCGATGGCGGAGAGGATCGTGTAAACGAGAAAATTTTTGTGCTGGCGTAGCCTCGTTTTTCTGTATGTCACAGCACTTCAAGGCACATTTGCGTTCAGCCGTCGAAAAGCACGTAAGTAGCAGGGTAGAAAAACAGAAGTGCCTATGCTAGTTAACTCGCTTGTGAAGAAAAAAAAGAAGAGGAAAACATCGATAACGCTCCGAAAAAGCAACTACTTGTTCCAAGCGAGTAGTAAAGAATTGGTGGATTGTTCGATGACCGGGACACGGCAGCGACGAGAGAGCAAGCAGACGAACAAGATGAGAAAAAGGATGGTCGACAGTACGGGCGGTGTTACTTTAGCGACCTTGCGCCTCTACCTGCTTGGTTCGAGTTATGCGTAAGGAAGATTGCCCACCCACTAACACAAAGTTGTATGAGGTTACCCAGTGCGGCCCATACCAGCTTCCCCACAAAAAAGCTTGTGATCTTACCATTAGAAGTGGTCGCGGAGCGCACCTCCTGGTCCGTACACGAAGACGATAGCCCAACTTCCTGTGTCTCTACGGGGACAGAACTGGCTTTGTTCACATTTTCATCTAGAAATTCTTTTCTTGACTCATATTCATTAGCAGCATCCTCTGAATGAGTTACTTCTCATCACGAAACGCCTTGACAGACTACTAGGCAGATGATTCAAGCATTTTTGTCTTCAAGCTATACATTGTCTTGACTACTTGGAAAAATGTTGTGGTCATAACTTCAGTCCGCATCATTTTCTGTCCCTATAAAAGCTTGAAAGAAATAACATTGTCGACTCTCTCCTATAGTCCTTCCGAGCGGCTTCGGCTTTATCGTTCGTGGCGACAACGGCTCCAATCAAGCAGTGAACATTCGCTTGATCAGCGACGACGGCCTGAACGTAAGCGAAATAACCGAACCGCAGAATCATCTTCCACTCCTGCTTCCGCCCAATCATCCCACACCATCGTCTTCCACTGCGGCTTCTGCCCGACCATCTCACACGCCCATCGATCGTCTGACCTCGACCGATCGTCCTGCGACCGCAACGTCATCTACACGAGACCTACGATCTTCTACAGCAGCGTGTCTCCAACGACATATCAACTGCTGGAACCAAGCCAAGCGCTCCTACACATACGAGCCAGTCAATTAGAAGCAGTTATCGCATAAAGGCCCCAAACTCTGGGATCATCAGGCTATTAGTCGGTCAAGGCGCTTCGAGATTAAAAGTGATTCATGCAGATGATGCTTCTGATTGATATGAGTCAAAGAGAATTCCTGCATAAAAATGTGACCGAAGGCAATTCTATTTCTTCACTTTATTTATTAAGAGAAACAGAAAATTTTTCCTTACTGTTCTTCTGCATAATGCGATGTGTCTCAACCCTCGGATTCAGTTTTGTGGTGCAGTTAACTCGCTTAAGAACTTGAACATGTTTTCTATCGAACCAGTGACTACACGCTCCCCTCTGAATGCTCGGGGTCCCAGGGTGGAGAAGAGCCGAAAGCTGTTCTGTGTCACCTCCGGTGTTTGCTTTTGAAGTGCATTTGATCGATGCAGATTTGCGAGCCAGAAATCTAGAGAGAGCGCTAAATCACTGTCAAACAGTGGAAAGTCGACTGTGTATTTTGTGCAGTGACAGGGAAGTCTCAAGCAAGGATAAAGAGTCCAAGTTACTGCTATCTGGTTATAGCTATTGAATACGTTTGGCGGCCGCATTATGTACCCTACGACTCCTTACCTTTTTGGAGAAAAGGCAATGAAAGGAAAAAAGGGCCACACCAACAAATCCTAAGTGGTGCACTACATTGCTATACCCTGCAATTCTTTTCGGACGTGAATTCGTTTATGGGAAATCGGGCGCTGTTCCAAAATAATGGGATACGCTGGTGTGGAGCACCCAATCACGACTTTTTGCAGAAGGGAATTGGTTAATTCAACTGAAGCTTTTTCCTCACCCCTCACCTCAGAAAAACACTCGTTCCGTAGTTCACAAGTGTTGCTTCACAACTTGTAGCACTAAATGCCACCTTGCTAAGTCCTCTACGAATGAAATATTAATGTTATCAAGTTGAAAACGTGCTTAAGTACGAGAGTACGAGAAAACGCAGAAAACGTTGAAAAACGAACTTAGCAAGAAACCAGTAACACATGCAAATTTACCTGAGCCTTTCCGAAAGGTTAGACTGTTGGCAGGCAAGCTGGTGCGACGCTGTCGCATGGCCTCTTGAAACGTCTTCTGCATTGAGCCGCCGGACATACCACCTTTCCCAGATGAGAGCGCCGGCGGGCAAACTGAAACATTAAAGACTTTCACTGGAAGAGCGTATGTCTTGTCAAAAAGCAAAAGCGGGCTTGTCCGGCGACGGGGGCATTTTGCATTTTTGCTACTTCCCATCGACCTTTCGGCCCATCCAACGAGCCATTTCGTAAGCTCACATATCCCATCTGGACAGTCTCTTCTCGAGCTGACAAGTTTTACTTGACTTGTTTTGGCTTGAGGAGCTTGCTCCACCTCACAAGTGTTCACAGGTTTCACCAGAGTGAGACTTGTAAACCGGAATTAGAAACAACGAATGCGCAAAATGCCCCCCCCCCCTCCGTCGCTGAACTATGCCAGCAAAAGTTTCTGAGATACAGCGAAGAGAGAAGATCCCGGCAAATCCCACAATGAGGTGTTAAACGAAAGAATGAAAGAGGTGTGCACACAAAGGTGATGAGAGGATCTGAAACGTGACAGAAACGGATGGATGTGAGTGATCGAAATGAATGGTTTGATTTCGTTCAAATAAAACGACTGCACGAAAAACCGACAGAAATACAAACTATCGGCAATGAAATGGAAATATTCAGAAGTGTAAGCCGAATCAATCGAAGCAGATCTGAGCCAAGAATGACGGGAGACTGGTCTGCAGTTTTCCTTGCTAAGTGAAGAACAATAGGAAGCTCTCAGAAACATCACACAGCAACAATGAATACTCTGGTGGGCGATGGAAAAGAGCACGAGCACGAGACTGGCTGTGGCGATCTTGAACGCAGATTCGAGCAATCAAAACGAACGGAATGTTCTTTATGCGTTCAGATTCAACACGTCACAGACGGGACGGCATGTGTGGTCGATTGCTGAAGAATATGTATGTAACGCATAGTAATTGCCTTTTTGAATTGAATGCATTTCGAAGAATGTTGCTGAATGTTTCTATTCATTCACGTGTTGTGACGTAGAAATACTCAATTTGTGAATATGAATGAAAAGATCTGCGACGATGAATCAGAATACTAGATGAACGTCAGCGCATTGAACTTTGCTCATTCGTTTTCAGTCGATAAATCGCAACGATATCGTTGTCATGTCGTCGACACCGTTGCAGCAGATTAAATGGATAAGCGGTTGAGCCATCGATGAGGTCAAGTTACCAGTAAATGACTGTGAGAGTACAAGGATATTCATGAAGGACATATGGAACAGATTAGCCAGTGGTAGACCCACATCAGAGGGGCGGTGGAACTCGCTCGTGGTGGATGCGTGACTCGGCGGAGATTTCTCGAACCAGCTTTGGCCTCTCAGAACACCCGCTCTGGCCCGGTAATCGACTAAGCGACATCGCACTGCTCAACTGAACAAGCTGCACTTTACGGGCGTACGCTCGTGTGGTCGTTTAATTATTCAACGACCTCAATAGATTGGCATTCAGACCCGGTTCTGAAAAATTCTGTAGAAATAGCATCATTCGTTCCTTCCCATAGGTTGCAACACATTGCCATTGAAGTTTGCAAGCTTCATGGGAACTCCTGGTTCCTCCAATACTGCATTACTGATCTAACGTCTCGGGAAAGACGCTGGAATTCAGCGGCGAAAGCGAGATTCCGAACAAAACCTCTTAGGCCATCTCCTATTGAAAGTCGGGTTCGGTTTCTGAATAGAACGAAATCAGGCCATGGCGAAAAACTCCGCCGACCAGACGCAATTCTCCGTATGCAATTTGCTAAACAATTTCTGAACGTCATTGAAGAGTCGGACACATCCCATCTGTCGGTTGCGGCCGGACGGCTCCAGGGCTCTGTGTTTTCCTAGCCTTGAATTACTAACGAGCCCATCAGCAATCAGGGAAATATCTGAGTATTTACGTGATCGAGCATTAACAATAGGTCCCATGGAAGAGATATGGTCACGAATACATGCCAGGCTTTCCATGGATGGCGAAATTGCCTCCTGAAGGAAGGCGAAAGGTTCAGTTGAGAAGAAACCCCACCAGTCATCATCGTTTTGACCTTGCTCTTCCTGATTCTCACTAGGTGGTCATTCAATGCGGGATGTCGCGAAGGTGAAAGGTTTTTATGAACTTCCACTGGCCAGCGTTCACAGAGCCGGGGCTAATTCAATTCGTGGTCCATTAATGACCATTCTACAGCTGAATGTAGCCGGACGGGGAAATTAAGGTCGAGTTAAAAAGAGGGAATCACTATGCACGCTAATGGACTCACGTCTACATTTCGCTTAGTCCGTCTAGTCCATTCAAGGACTAGAGAGCACGGTGTTCTGGGACTAGTCTCAACTATTCACACTAAACCTTTCAGACTACCTAACACACTGGGACGAGAGCATTTTGAGTAATCCAAAAAATCAGTTCACCACAGTCATGATCCCTGCAAACAATAGGGCGTGTGGGCCGGTGTGGATTATAGCCAGGGCAACCATTTTTTCCACCAGTTATGCCATCCTCACTCAACTACAATTGGTGGGAAATGTGCCTTGACTGCGCTCCAAGCCACGCCCTTGTCATACGCCCTGTTCAGGGGTTATAGCTGTCTTCTCGCACTATTTCTGCCAGGCTCCTGGCACTGCTCATTCTCGGTAGGCCCTTCGGGAAAATCGCGGCAGAACTGCCTTCATGTAACATGGACCAAATGAAATGAATGAAAATGAAAACCGATCAGGTCTCCACACAAATAGTTCTTTCTTGCTCAGTCATGCTTCGACTTCTCGAATAAATATAAGAATCTTCAAATGCAAGGTATTCTTCAAAGGCAATATCGATGGCTATTCGTCAGTCCGAAGATTTTGGAGTATTACAATCGATTAGCACTGATACAGGGCTGATCGAGTGGCCCACAAAATTGAGTCACTATAACGATAATATCTTCTCGGAGGACCTCACAAAATAGAACAAAACCCGAAAAAAGAAACGCATGGATTGAGACATTAGGGAGAGACACAGGATAAAGAGCTTTGCCTCGACTAATCTTCCTGAGGTATGCGTCACACATTCGACTTTCATCGACATGAGTAGCTGCAACAATTCAGGCGACAAACTCTGCATAGAGAAAGTTTAAATGTAAATTTCGCAGTTTATGTGTTTCTGTTTGAACATTGACCCTCCCAGTTAACACAGTTCAAGAAAGGAGAGGCAAAAGGTTAAAAAAGAATCATCAAAGAAAAAAATCTGGAGACGAAGCATAGCTGGTGAGCGAGGTAGAGTCCTCCAAAGGCAGTTGGCAGTACAATTGGTACTCGGGCTGAAATGTTAGTAGGGCGCTCTATGTGGGAGTGGTAAACGATCCAACAAACAGTGAAGTGGTAAAACGATTCCTGCGTACGAAGAAATAGCTTCGTTCTTAATGACTCAGGAAGCACTTTTGGACGAGTCCCGTAGGCATCGTGCCAATAACCGCTAGATATGTAGGTAGGACTGCACCTATGTACTCATGTATCCATGCAGCACCGCAGCCGCTTCATACCAATCCCTTCGCTTATTTTACTTAGCAAATGAAGCAATACGAGCATCAGGTACGGTCGTCCATTTGTGGGCGGGCGGGCGCGGTGGGCGTTCGGGTCGGTATGTTGTAGCTTGATAGGGCCTTATGAAGGTACTTCCCTTGGAAAAGACGCCACGCAGCGCCCACTCAGGGTCGCGGAATTCCGTCCAGGCGTATAATCCTAACCGTCTCAGGATATTACCGTGCCAACGTCTTTGAATGACAAGAAAACAAGGGAAGAGCAAAATAATGTTCCTCGCTTCCTGGCATAAAAGGTGCGTATATGAGGCGCACCTTTGCCTCAAACATAGCGATTGCCTTTCGAGGCATTCCTTTTGCGCTTTCTTTGCTTATTGTTGTCTGTGGGTGGTCCATTTTCACTAGTAAGACTTCTAAAGGCGATTGGAAGATCACAGGGGGCGGAAGAGGCTCAAAAAGTTGTCACTGTTCTAGGAACTTTCATCACGCATCGCCGTGATCATGCAGACTTGCGACTTCTACCCGAGCACATGGGCAGATTCCGATGTGGTTCAGTTAACCGACTTAATTCAAGGTAACATGAAGAGCTGACCTTCTATCTTCTGAACAAGGCCATCGCCTAACTCTATATTTCTCGTACGCATGTACAGCAGAGAAAAGAACGAAAAAAGACGATTGGCTCATGCAACACACCGTAAACCCTTGAAGCAAACTGTACACTCGTTTCAGATGATCCAGGTCCTTGTCATGTACGAGGTGAGTGGTTCCACCAGGGCAGTAGCCTGCCACTTTCGCCAGCCAAAAGTGCACGTCAACGGGGCTGGAGGGTAATGATAGCCGAAAGTTGTTTTCGGACTTCGCCCGCGCAGCCGCAGCTAGACGCACGCCTGACCATAGGCGATCGCTCTTCTTGTCTGCGCCCTGTCACGTTCGTTCCTTATCTCTAACTGCGTGCTCGCTGCGGGATTGTGGTTACTACAAAAACGCTGCTCCTTTAGCAGCGTAGCGCGGAGGTCCGAATCGGTACTCGGCTATCACTACCTTGCCAGCTCATTGCCGCGCGCCTCAGATGATAAAAGTGATAGAACCCTTCAGCTGCCAACCCTAACTTCTCGCGCGTGGGCAAGAGGGTTTTCAGAGATGAGTGCACAGCTTGCCTCGATGTGACGGTGATTTCATACTTCTACCCCGAACATCCTCTCCATTTCTTTTCTCTAGAATTCATGGAACTATACGCATAGGGTTTCAGCGTCCCTGTCAATCCAATAACTCCAGTTATGCAACTCAAATCATGGAAAATACCGAGGTTGTCCGCTGAGGGGAACGGCTGGCATCTTCCAGTGCCAAAGGGACAGTCCAAACCTGCCCACGAGTGAATCTTCGGACTTACGCATCTGCTTCAGACAAAGCAATTATGGCAGATCTCCTTCTTGCACCGACGGCAGTCATGGATGTATTCACTCCGTCGTGGAGAAATCTCGGAGGGCTTGCTGCTGCTCTGAACATCCCATAAATTTTTTACATTTATACGTATCTCTGACGCTTTACTGCACTATGTAGTGTTGTGTATGCCCCCTATGTTCTTTGTAAGGCTGCGTGGCGTAAAGCGTCCATGAGCAAAGTACCCTCGCTTCCTGTACTTCCTGGTTTTGCTGTCACGGGCGGCATTCGAAGTCCAAACTATACAGGTAGTTCTGTTGCGTGTTGTTTACCGCTAAGCAATCTCTTCCGGGTATGAACAGTACCCAGAATCGGATGGGGTGACAAAGAGTGAAATAGCGAAAGGTTAGAAAACAAGGAAAAAGAAACGAAGAGAGTGAATCGTCATGATGAAAATGAAAATGCACAAAGGTTAAAGATCGAGAAGCTATTCTTGTAGGCGAAAATGTTCAGAAAAATATTCGTAATACCTTTGTCAGATCGTGGGTTAGTCGGTGATCCTCCTTCGCCCTCAGACGCTCGGCGCTCGCATTTCGCCCTCGAAGAAAATTCTCGAGTCCAGGGTAGTTTACGAATATACGCAAGGAAGCTTTAGTAGTGTGAAGAGTACATTGTACAGAGAGAATCAATATTTGAACGGAGGCGCAGAATGGTAAAGGAAAGAGGGCGTTTCCCGAAATACTGGCAATGTGTCAGTCTTTCTGTAGAATCCTCTGCAGAACTACGAGGAATGATAGATGTTCATTTATGTGGTGATTCTTCTTTCCATCTCGGATGGCGTCAAGCTAAGCAGAAATGTGGAAAGGACTATGGAGAACAAAAATACACATGCTCCCTTTGCTCTGTCCCCGCACCAAAGCGTATGAAGCTATACGTTTTATCTCATTATACGGATTACCACTTGACTCACCGAAAAAGATAATTCAGCGTCCTACGCGAGTTCTGCTAGCCGCGCAATTTGCCAGCGGCATAGCAGATGTTGTTAGACGGCGGAAGGTTTGATTCGTTTGGCGGTATCGCTACGGCGTTAGACGCAAAATTGTTAGAGCAGCCTCACCGCGATAAAAGTACATGTATAGTTTGCTTTTTCAATGTATGAACAGTAGCTGATAAGTAAATTCCCAGAGAAGAAAAAAAAAGCAAGAAGAGTCCTCAGGAACACTATAAACAAAATCGCTCCCTGACAATCACATCCTCCCTGCGGTTACTGTGCTACCCCTGGCTCACATGTCCCTCTATCACATCTCCAGTAGTAGTGACATCAATCCCAAATGCAAAGACAAAAAACACGAAAACAACAAAAAGCATGGAGAAAAACTCTTGAAAGAATAGAAATTTTCAAAAAACCCTCGGCGTCCGGAAAATTTAGTGTTTACGGTAGCGTGCATATTCTTTAGTGTAGTGTAGTTCCGTGGAGCTTTGCACCTCCAAAAACATTGGGTCCAATTTTTACCGTTTTACTTGGCCGAGGTGGGTTGGAGTTCACACAGGGGGGGGGGGGGGGGCAAAAAAAAGTCATTCCGGCCGAGTCACATATGAGCGAAGTTTTCGCAGCCCAGACAGAGGAAGTGGATATGAGTACCAGGGCGGAAGATACCCAAGATCTTCCTCTATAAGCAGGAGCCGGCTGCCGCCATTCACCTTCATGTACACCAAAATATGAAGTCATCTCCAGTGGAGAACGCCTTTGGAATTCACGTTGCTCCAAACAGCTGCGGAACTTCTTGAATGGAATCACCCATGGATAGCTACCTGGAGACCAGTACTCTTGATCTGCAAGACCTCCAACATCGAGCAGCTCCGGCAACGTCGCTACGGTCCAGGACATCATCTTCACCCCATTCACCAAGGCGCGGGTTGATGGTGTGGACGGCCGTACCTGGAATGGGAAGACCGATATTTTCTTTGTAGACCCCGACTGAAGGTGAGCGCTGGCGGTTACATCAAGTAACTCGAGAAGGATATCCTCCCTACATGTGGTCGCCCGTACCTTCTTGGAGACCTTGTGCTGCTACAGGTTTGGGTGCCACCACATGAATCGAAGGGTTTTGGAATCCCGCTACTTCGTGAATGGAAGGGCGTTCCGTACCTGCATCGAGATGTAATATTGAGAATATGTACCTGACCTAAACCACTCCATATGTCCCCTACCTAAACCCACTCATTGACTAGTTCGGGCGGACTCCAAGAGGGTGGTGCTACACGTGCGGAGAAAATGCAACGACATCATCTCGCTCAACTCCGGTACCCACTCACTTTCGCGCGGCCGAATCTCTCGATGGCGCTCCTCCAGAAGGCTGTGGCGGAGTATCGTTATAGTATTTAATGTGCTCTTTAATATGGTAGTAAAAATGTCCGGTAAAAAATTTAATAAAGTGTACACTTATAGCGCCTTGAAAGTCATGGAGGCAAAATGACTTTTTTTTGCCCCCCCCCTGCCTGTATATGTGCTCATAATGAATAAAATGTAATAGAGGTAAGCAGAATTATTCATGGGGTGAGCAAAAAGGCATGCAATCCTGATTAATGCCCGCCGCCCCAACAGAGAACAACTGGGGCATTAGCAAGTGGCGTCCAGACTGCGACGGCGCATTAGAACTAGAACTTTCCAACGGCTGTCAAGGTCGCTCTCGCTCGCTGTGGAGCGGCGGTCAGAGTGGGGAACGAGTCTGCGTTATGCTTGGAGGCTGCCTACTTCATCAAGGAAGACCGACGTGTACGCACTTGAGCGCGGGACTATCTTATAATAGTACTGCGAAGGCGAATTGCTAGAGGGGGCAATGCTGTTAACTGTGATTGGTCAGAATGGCTAGGAGACCGGTCTGGTCCAAACCGCCAACGCTTTGGGGGTGGCTGGCCAACGTCCATACCAACTAATGCGCTGGCAACATAACGCCAGCTCAGCGAACCAGCCCACATTAACTTTGACCTGCAGTTACTTCGCAACATCGAGGATAAAATTTTCAAGCAAGGTTCTGCTGGTCTTCACGAGAACGGCGTTGAACTGCACTGGCAAATGCCTCGCCTCCCACAAAGGTCTCTGCCCTCTCAGAGGGTTTCCTTAGGACAAGCTCTACGCGTCAGTAAGAGAAATTAAGAAGATACAAGTCGCGCTCAAAAAAGGCTAATCATCGTGACTGATATGCAAATTGTCGGTTTCGCATAGGAAGCCATGAAAGTCTTGGAAAATAAGTGATGATAATAGTCAGAATGGACGCAAAATTACATGATTTCGTGGGCTGTGAAAGCACCAGGAGGAGAGCCTTTGTTCCTACTGGTTAACTCTGTTTATCTCATGATGAAAACAAAATTCCTTCACTACACGTCGTCATTGGCGTCAACTTTGATTCAATTTGTCTGCAAGCAGAAGGGCGCACGTCTGCATTCTCAGAATCAGCCAGTGCCAACCTCATAAGAACTAGGCAAAAGCCTTCCATTCAAGCATTGTTCATTCACTATTCAACCTCATCCAATACTGTTTTCCGCCATTAGCATTCGCTCGGAGCTCATGACAAAAAAGTAGGTGACCGTCTTTAACAAATACTCTTCCATTGATTTGCTACTAGATTGTTCTCTCATGAGCGCCGGCTTGCGGATACATCCTCCGCCGGAGCTGAAGCGATTCTGACAAGGCTCTGTGCGCATAGAGCACAGAGTTGTCGAGAACGCCTACTGACTGCAAATTGCGCGCAGCTCTCAACGAAGATTTTCCACGAAGATCTGGCTATCGCCTACACTTCGCTGATACTATGTTTGAGGATCATGAGACTTATTTTGCAGAGATCGGCCGAGGCCGCGACGGCAGATGAACGCGCCGCCGAGTAATTTTCGTAGACATGCACGCCAGCTAATTTTTAATCTTTGTTTGGCATATTTTGATCGCTGAACTGAAACTTTCAGGCATTCCTATTCAGTATGCGTTATTCAACCTTATTTTGAGGAAAATTCATGGAAACATTCCGAATATCGATCACGGAAAAATTAGGTTGACGATATGAAACTGGACCGATATGCTATTGAAAGCTGTCGACAATCGTAAAGACTGAAACTAACAATTACTATTCGTTCTTCGCATGGCAGTCCGAATGCTATGCCATCTATCTTGTAAAAAAAACGGCAGCTGGTGCAAAAACAAATTTAATCAGAGACAGAAAATAGCAAGTTCTGAGAGGCGAAACAACTACGGAGGCGTCAGAACTACCACACGCAACGTCTTCGCTGCTCACTTTTAAGCCGCGAAAGTGGGACTATCTGAGAAACTGCGAGCCAACTACTTCAGCAAGGGAGTACGCCTACTGATTGGTTGAGCGCGGGGACTGCCTTTAAAGGCTCGGCCTGCGATCAGGTAAAGAAGTTGAAAATATGGCGTCGGGGAGGATAGTGTGGCATGCGGCGAACAAACTTGTACCGGTTCCGCGGCAAAAATTGTAAAGGGAGGGGGCGCTACTAGCGCATTAATAGGTTGAAGATGCTCCTTTTTTTCCAGTGACACGACGCTCCACACTCCGCTCTAATAAGCACGCTGGCAACGATAAATCCCAAGGCGACTATGAATCAATACTCCTGGCACGGATAGAATTCCGCGGACGCCTGGGTAGGGGCTGCCACAGCGGTTTCCACGAGGGGTGGCCGTTGATATAGGCCCTATCAAGCCACATCTTTACGTCATAAAAACGCCACGCCCGCCCGCCCACAAATGGACGACCGTTCCTGACGCTCGTATTCATTCATTTGCTAAGCAAATTATGAAGCGAAGGGATTGGTATGAAGCGGCCGTGATGCTGCATGCATACATGGGTACACATATGCAGCCGTATCTTCGGTAGCGGTGTAAGATTGCCTACGGCAAACTCGTCCGAAATCGATTTTCAAGTCACTGAGAACGGAGGCTTTTTCTTCGCAGGATTTTGACCGTTTCACTCCGTTCTTTCGCCATTTCCCCACTATACAGCGCCCTACTAGCATTTTAGGCTAAGTAGGAAACCATCGTGCCAACTGCCTTTAAGCTCAATGTTTCAGTGAAAAACGAAGCTGCAGGACGAATAAGCATGAAAATCGTCACTTGTACGGCCGTAAAGTTCATATCGGGAAGTTGCGCGGATGAGGTCGCAGTGTTGGAGATGGAGTCATTGGACATGTACAAACTGGAATCGAAATGGAGTTCTATCCAGGGCAGGTGGCATGCTTTTTTCTGCTTTTTCCTTCACTATTGAGTTACTCAACAGCTTGTCTCTATATTCGCACCCCCAATCCACTATCTGTGATGGCGAATAATCGCGAGTTCTTCTTTGAAGACAAGAACCGAAGACATTTCTCACCCAAACACATTAGGCATTCAAGAAGATAGGGCGCATCACATTAGGGTGCGCCTTATACCGCCGAAAATTGGGTCATTTACCTGCGACTACTCCAGTTCGGTTCGCTCAGTTCGAAATTATAAAGGCCATGTTTGAAGGCATATTGCACGATAATTCGGTACTCGTTATAAAATGGGCTGCTACAAAGTGGGGAAATAACGAAGAAACGAAGTGAAATGGTTGAAAACCCCCGCGAAAAAAGCCTACGTTTTTAGTAGCTTGAAAAGCAATTTTGGACGAGTTTCCCGTAGGCATCTTGCGAATAACCGCTACGGTAGGTACGGCTGCATGTATGTACTCATATATCCATGCAGCACCGCAGCCGCTTCATATCAATCCCTTCGCTTCATATTTTACTTAGCAAATGAAGCAATACGAGCATCAGGTACGGTCGTCCACTTGTGGGCGGGCGGACGCGGTGAGCGCAATTTCGGTATGTTGCTTTGTAGGGTCTTACAAGGGTGCCTTCCTCGTGAAAGGCGCTACGCAGCGTCTGCTCAGGGGTGCGGAATTCCGTCCTGCCAGGCGTATTAATCCTACTCGTCTTAGGGACTTATCGTGCCAACTGCCTTTAACTCCCTCTATGAAAAAGGATGCATGTGAAAGTCATTACTTTCCCCTTCTTAGCCATTCATGTACTGTGTGGTCTTGGAAGATTTGGTTTTAGTTTATGCGAATCGACTGCCAGGATCACCTTTCTATTCGCTACGCTATTCCCGTACTTGTCATAGGCATGTCTGTTCGGTACCCATTCGCGAAACATCAAGATTTTTGTCTCGCTTTGTCGAGAGAGCGGACCGGTCCGATATACTGAGTCCGACTGCCGTATAGGAATCATAGCCCTTCTGCTAAGGTCCAAACCATACCAGTTCAAAACAGAAATTCGAGTGAGATATGATGCTGCATGGGAATTTTTCGACACAAGAATATTAACATTATTGTGTCTCTAGGAATCTCAAGATATTCCTGTCTCTTCACTCTTGCGCCCAGACCAGAAACACCGTGTTGGGATTTTCAAACAAGTTTCTGCTTAGTAATGATCCGCATAACCGCACGTTATTTAGCAGCAGAAAAAGTTATGAATTTTTTTCGCAACAGATGCTTTCTAGCAATTTCGATCATCATAAAAAGCGCAGATGGAGAGCTGTTTTAATTGAAATATAATTTTTTTTTCTCCATCATGAACGGCAGTATGCAATTAAGGGGGCTATATAGCATAAGGATGAAGCCATTCTGCTGAGCAGAGTCGAAAGAGAACAAAATATTGAATTGTGTCGCAGAAACCATCCTTTCTGTGGACCTCTTTGTTTTCTCTGAAAGCATCAGTGCGCAAGTAGTTACCACTTTGGTGAGTATAATAAGTAGGTGCATGCAGTGGGCGAAATTAGTTTTGTCATAAAAAATTCTCATCAGTTCGTGCTTATGCGCCTTTTTTTCAGTCATTTCGCCATTTTTCAGTCATTTCCATGGTGGTGTGAATCAGGGCACTTTCAGTCATAGATTTTTTGAGGTTACTGCCATCATCTGCAGACCTCAACCGGTTCCCTCACACGGATCAATAGTGCGGAGGAGGTAGTCTACGTCTGAAATCACTTGTATTTTCGAACTCGTTTGTTTCATGGAGTCATCAGAAGTTTGAAGTTTGGCTCATTATATGCTGCTCCATCACTCATTATACATGCAAGCCTAAAGGATTCAGATCCGGGCTGCTAAAAGATCCTCTTCCAGATATTATAGAAAGCGTTTTCGCGACAATAGTGAGTAATCGGTGTTGCAGGTCATCGAGCCAACCATGATAGAAGATGAAATTGAGTCAATATTGTCCCCAATAAATATTTCACCAGCAATTAGGCTCGATTGCTTCAAATAACTCTTAAGACACCCGCACTCTCTTTAATTTGCTCAACACATTCCACGATGACCAGGCGGGCAGATACAGTCATGCTATTGGTGCTGCTGGTGATACGGTCATCACTATTCCCGCCTGCCTCTCAGAAGCCATTGTCTGCCTTTTTTAGAGGCAATAGATAGAGAAGAGATACTGCATTTGTTTCTCTCATCCTCTACCAGTGCGACCTGAGTAGAAAATATGTTTTTAAATCTTCCGGACTGGATGAACAGAACAGATTCGCAAATTCTGATGCCTTCGAAAGCAAATAACTATATGTAGGTGCCCCCGGTCAATCACTCTCTTGCTCAATCCATCTATTGTGGGTTTGCATTAGCCACAACCTTAAAGTGAAACGAGAGCACTTATATACATTCCAAAGCGTATGAAAATCTGGCTTTGTGGTCTCTGATGAAGCCTAATGAGATTGTACTAATGCCTCTTCTCTAACCGCGCAGAAGTATTCGATCAAACTCTGGCAAATAAAAAGCGAAAATCCTCTGAGTGCCGAATCCTGAAAGTGACCCTTTTCCGCGATGTTCATCCAGCGCACCAAAGTCCATTGCCTTGTGAAGGAGCCAGTCTCGTCCGCCCAGCTGTGCAAAGATTGCAAGTTTAAAGGAAATGGAGATTAGCGCAGAGAGGGAGAGAGAGAGAGAGAGAGAGGAGCTGAACTTGTTAGTCAGATTTAGAACGCGAACCATTAGCATATGCCGTCTGCGCCCGTGAGGGGACAGCGGTGCTTCGTTTGTGTCATCTGCCTGCTCATCTCTCCTCATGCCTTTCTTTGTTCCCGACGCCCACGCCCAGCGAGTGCCCGCATCTATCGGGTGCCTCCTCACAGATGCTAAAAATCACCGGGAATACAGAGATGACAGGATAGAGGCCCTAATTCCTATCCGGACAGTTTCTTGAGTTTGTTCTTTAGCTAACAGTTCCTGTTTCAAGCTGATATTGTTTGTTAACTGCTGTTTAACGCCGCAGTACGCGATTCGAAAGCTATCACAAGAATGCTGAGTTATGGGCAAAAGTCGGACCACGGGCGGGATCCCGCCCGTGTGGGTCCGAACATTTTGCCCATAACTCAGCATTTTTGAGAGTCCGTGTCTGTTGTCTCGCTCATCTCTCTGTTCTCCCATCCTTTTCTTTGTTCCCTCGCCCACGCCCGCAGTGCCTCGCATCTTCGGGTGCTCCTCCAATGCTAAAAATCACTGAGAATAACAGCATGGTGTGCACGATGCTCTCTGTAGTTCTGCCTGTTTGTGTCCTAACGGCTGGGTTAAGTTGTATCTAAATAGCTTATTTGAATCCACTGCCAAGATTTGCAGACGCAAGCTTGCCATGTGAAGTGGCTTCACATCCACGAAACGCAAATCTCACTAAGACAGATGGATTTGTAAGCAGTAAAAGGATTTGTAAACGATATTTGTTAACGGTCTGCAAAAGGAAGGTACAGTCGTGGCACAACAGTGTGTGTGCAGCGATAGTGCTAGGGACATAAATTCTTTTCTCTACAAAACCACTTGCCATTCTGATGGAAACACAAGAGCAGACAGGGTGCACAAGAAAAAGTCCTTTCTATCATTAAAGAGGCTCAAGCTGTAGCTGACAGCTCTCCGTTACACTCAGAGACAATTTACAAGCGTGAATCGGTCGCTAGTTACTTTTAAGCGCTTGTTCCGAATTACGGCCAAATAGGCACACTCAGAAGTAAAGTAGCAGTCCATACTTCGCACAGCAGCGAGTTACGGCATGGCAAGCACAAGCAGACTAGTTTCTTGCTAGTTGCTTAGACAGACACAGGAACAGAGAGCGCTAGTCGATCTGAGAGATGTAAACGCAGAGCGAGTTGACGATCTGCAGCACTGCTACGTTAAAGGCACGGTCCGCGATCAGGTATCGAAGTTGAAAATATGGCGTCAGGAGGTTAGAGTGGTCCGCGACGAACAACCTTGTACCGGTTTCGCGGCAAAAAATTCTATGGGAGGGGCGCTGTAGCGCAATATAGGTTCAGTGGCTCCTCCTTTTTTCCAGTGACTCCGCCTCCAGACTCCGCCCCTAATGACC
>MU947392.1:5423-27685 GCA_036418165.1 Cooperia oncophora
AAGAAGTTTTCATGTATATTTTAAAAATTGTATGTAAAACTATTAAAAAAGCGCGTGACTGGGCTTGTTCCAAGTTTTTTTCCCCGACTGTATATGACTTGCGGGGCAAGCCAATGAACAGGGAGCCAGGTTTCTATCTTCCCAGAGGAACTTCGTTCTAAACTCTGGCCCCAGAATGTAGTTGGCCGTGAGGTAAGCGGTCCTCCTCCCGCTACGTCAACTTCGTCATAGTGGGAAGTAAGGGGTGGAGGAAAAAGAAGAAGAAAAAAAAGAGATGACGAAGGTCAGAAAGAAACCCTCAAGGTGTTCGAACTCGAAGATGTTTCAACGCCACTTCAATCCACCTCAAACAGTCAGCATTTCTACTCACTTCCACATCTACGAGTTCACAGGAGAACATCGTCTACACCTATACACAAAATCCCTGAGATGCGGTGGGCGTGGCTGCGTGCTTGAATTGGACGTGGCGGCGGCCATAGTTTTCGCGAGATATTTTTATATTGAGACAGTTGTAATAATATCTTTGTCCAGCACGAAACAAGAGGACAGTTGCCTTGAGTTGAAATATTCCACGAATAACCCATCCTATGCTACGTTCAAATGCCACGCCCACTCCGTCTCAGGGGTAAGGAGTGTACATATAGCCTAACCTATCATCACACCGAAGACCTGCTGACACTCCTGTTAACCACAGCGCGATGATGTGCCTCATCCAAGAAGTGGTGATCAGGATAGAACGTTTGTTAATTCCACGTCGGTATAGCCTCATGACCGGTGATTCAGGAGAAGTTGCGTCTGCTGGCACAATATTTTTCTGTTTATATTGAAGATTACAAAGTATCCCATCACAAGGGCACGTGCAGGGTGGAAATCTAATTATTCACCACCTCAAGCACTCTGGGACATGCAACCCTTCAAGAAGATGGTTCTCTTAGCCAGATACCAAAGAAGTCTGGAAAGAATCGGAAAGAGTTAAAAAAGCGAAGTAGACAGGGACCTTTCCTTCTAATCTATTTTGACTGGTTTTTTTAGTTAGGAGTAAGATGGAAGGAGGCGCTCGACGGAAGATAAGGAAGGGACGGGATGGAATAGAGGTGATCGAACCTGGACTCCTACCCCTCAACCTGACTGCAAGCGCGGATTGCGAGCGCTACCTGCCGAACGTTTGGGACAGCCAAGAAAGTGTGACCGCACCCGGAGAGAGATTTAGGGATGGATATTGCAGATTTAACAGGCAAACTCGAAAGCGTTCGCAAGGGCAAAAGGCAAGTGGGGAGGAAGGGGGGGGGGTGTCAAGTGGCCGCGTGCCATGTCAACCAGTAGATGCCGCTTTCGTTTTAGTGAGAGGGAGCAGACAAGCATATAGTCGTTTTCTCTGCAAACGCTGGAGCGCCTTCCGCGCGCTGGGTTTGGCGCGGCGCTAGCCCGTTCTCCACCCAGTGCAACATTTGGTGAGAAAGAGCTAGCGCCCCGCCGATTTCAGCCCTCCTAACACGCCCCAGCGTCTGCAGCGAAAGCGGCTGTACATACCACAGCATAGTTGCTCACCGCCTGACACCTCCAACTATCGTTACCCCCTACTCAATCCACCCAGAGGCCGGAAGTCCCTATCGTAACGCTTCGCCGTGGTCCCTTATATATGTAGACGTTTTCGTTGCTCTGAATAGAACCACCGGGTGGACCAAGCGCCAGAGCACCAATGAGTCAGAAAAAAATCCGAACTAGTTGTTTGACTCAGAAATAAACTACCTCATAAAAATATCGACAGCACAGGCAGAGATCTAACTGGCTATGAACAGCAATGAATAACGTCGATGTCAACCCGTTATGACTGTGAGTCAGCAACCGGATCTCTGGTTGAGTCAGGGTAAGGTCAATCCAAGTACAGCCCGGTTTTACATACATATATGACTGTAACACAGGAGCACAAGGTACAACGTCATTGGGAGGGTTTTATAGGGGACAATACTTGGCCCTCGAGGAGGGGCCGCCTCGATGGATATTTTCCAAGCCAAGATAAAAATTCTCGGCGGAGGGGGTATTACTGACGCTGCCATTCACGATGCTGTGACCTGTGAAAGTGACTATTGCCAAAGATCGCTTGAAGGCAGTGGGTCAGCGTAACTGGTACAAGGGCTGAAGGAGGGTGTTTGGCCAGACTGCCCAAGGCTTTGTAGGGGTGAGGCCAACTCTGTTCCACTAATGACGCTGGCAACAACCGCTCGCCTCCAATCGTGCACTGCCTTATCGCTTACCAGTAACTTGACAAAAGTTTACAAAAGTGGACAAGGAAGGAAGAGTGATGAGGAGGGTGGGTCTGAATGCGCACTACTGAAGGACCGCAGGTTTGATGGCTACAGACGCCGCACTTCTCAAAGAGCCGTTGTCTACAGGCCTATGAACTTTCCTAAAGGTGCCCTCTGCCCTTGTCTAGGAATTGGAATGCCTAGAAATGAAGAAAAACTCTGAAAGAACGACGAGCAACAAAAACTGCGCGCCTTGTGAAGGCGTCAGATTAGCGTGAGGAAGAAGGAGGTGAAGGAATGTTTACGAAAAAATGGTTCCATATTTCCACATCGGCACTTGTACGAATATTCAATTTTTATTTCAGAATTTATTCAGAAGGATCCGCTAAAGTACACCAGTTCCAGGCAAACATTTCAGAATTTATTAGGGAGAATTCTCTAAAGTACACCAATCCCAGAAATATTGGAAATCTACCCAAGGTCTTTCAACTACCTGGGTTGGTCGAGGGAAGGTGGTATAAGTTCTTGGCGTAAATGAAGATGTAACATAGGGTATCCCTTACTGCATGTGCGAGTTGGGGTTCAGACCCCGGGTTGCGGCTCGGGCCTTATTCATTTGATCATTTCACTGACCACGATTTATACCATTTTAGGGGTCATCTTGGGGTGTAAAAAACACTGACTTTTGCATACTGGCCCTCGCAGTTCGTTCGCAGGAGCCAAATCAGAAGGGAACTGGAAGGCGTAGGCAGATCCCAACAAAGAAAGGAAACCATTGTGAGGTCGAGCTATGCTCAGAATCGTACGACTGAGGATGTCTCAGCAACTGTGCACAACCCTGCAGCTATTTGTGGAAGTACAGCTTATTCGCCTGTTGGATTACTTATTAATTCAACTATGCGTTGAAAAACGTGCCAATCGATTTTTCAATTGCATTAATCTGAAAGGGATTCATTCTTGCTACCGGACCCAGCCCGGATAATCAAGCGCCTTTCTCTATGTGGGAGGTCACTTATTTGTAGAGCAGCTCTGGCAGAACAATTTGGGCGTCGGCTTGCTGGAATCTGTGCTTTGGAGTGTATCCCTTTCCCCAATGTTTGTTTTTCTTTGTTTCTAATTGGTGACAACTCACTACTTAGGTGGGTTCAGCCGACTCTGCAGCATGGAGTAAAGGTTTAGTGCATGGCGCAATCCAAAGGTTGATAAACGCTGAACAACTGATTGATCACATGTTGGTTGGAATTGGAAAAATCCTTCTGCTTGTACGAAGGGTGGGAAGTACGCCGCCTAGTATACGGGGCCAAATCTCGGGCAGAGTACAGCAGAGTAGAGTACAGCATCGTCGGGAGAATCCTTTCAGGGAGGAGGGCGTACCGGGTAGCTGGAGAAGGGGGCTACATCCGATCTTGGTAGGAAATTTTCCAAATGCGGTAACTTTTTTCCGTTAGTTAACTTTTCCCAATTTTTCCCCCCTCCATGTGTGTTGAATACCTCCACCCCCTACCGACCGCTGGACGGCAGTTTTTAGGGTTTTTAGGGAAGAACAGGAAAAATTTCTGGAGAATGGGGGTGAAGTGAAAAATGGTAAAAAGTTGGGAAAGTTTGGGAAGATGTTAGGCAGGATGGGAAGGGGTTAAGAGGGTCTGAGAATCAATGGAGAGAACTTGGTGGGTGGGCTGGGGGTGGGGGGGTGGGGGTGTCGTAATGGTATCACAGTTCCACACATCATGATGCTGTACTTGTCTCGGACTGACCCTCGCTTGAGGTAACAGTCACATCACTTCCTACGAGTTACTTTGCACCAGGGTACAGCATCGTGATGGGTAAAATGGTTGTGTAGGTACGACACCCCCCGCCTCCCGAGAGAGGGCAGTACGTTCTTTCCTCCCCCCCCTAAATGGGGGTCTAGGTACGACCCACCGCTTCCCCAATACCTACTTACCGATTTCCCACACTGTCCAGTTTTGTTACCCAAAAATTTTCTGTCGAGCCGGGGGCGGGTATATAGCCAATGTGAACCACTTTGGCACATACGACCCCCCCTCTCCTAACAACGACCAAATAAGACCCCCCCTCCCCAGCGGAAAAGTACGACCCCCCTATGTGTTCACACAACGATGCTGTTGTACCCTGCTTGGCACCATAGGAAAATCAGCCTAGTCCAGTAAGCTGTTGTAGGCCATTCGCATACAAACGCGTTTAACATTCTGAAGTGAGGTAAGGTGGATGGCGCAATGGAAGGCCGTGAGCTCTCTCTTCTAGCACTTGGACATCGAATCAAATGGATTGCTGGAAACCTCTGTTCCAGAGAAATGAAAGCGCCTGAGAAAATAGATGCCCGGGAGGGAATTCGAGAAGAATTCGAGTGGGACAAGAAAAAAAGAGAAGAAATGAGAGAAAGGACGTAAGTGCGCTGATGTGGCCGAATCTCGAACGCGAGCGGTGCCACCACTCAGATCTCAAGTACGTGCACGACTTTTGTTGACGTTTCAGCCTCCTCGAACACTATATCAGAGTCTTACGAACAGATCACAAATCACTGATAACAAAATCAGTAAAAGGCAAGAAAAACATATTGATAGCGACAATACCACCAAGGTGTGCGCCAGTGCCAAAGTTGTATTTACTTAATATATATACGAAACATTAGATGGTTGAACGGGGATGACCTATATAATGACGTACTAGTGGGTTGACGCTTGGGCAAGGACAGGTTTTGTGAGCTATTTACACATTTGAAATAATAAATAAACAGGTTGCCATGATGCAGCGATGGAACTATGCGCTCGATGCCCCCTGTAGACGCACCATTTTGACAATTACAAAAGAACTATAGCAAAAAGCAACCCTTAGGAGGAAAGAAAAATGAGGCGCAGTCCGGCAACAGGGGGAGGCATTTTGCACTTTCACTGCTTCACTACTTCCGGTTTCACAAGTCTCACTCTGGTGAAACTTGTGAACTCTTGTGAAGCTGGAGCAAGCTCGTCTAGCCACCATGGTAAAACGTGTCAACTCAAGAAAAGGCTATCTAGATGGGTCGACACATCGATGGGAAGCAAAATGCCCCCCCCCCCCCCTGTCGCCGAACTGCGCCCAAAAATGACAGCAGAGATAAAAAGCGAATTTTTTCCTCGTGAATCAATTCATAGGTGCTGGCTTAGGGCGTTTGAAGTTTGACTCAGATATAGAAGACAGGTGTGCCACAATGATCGAACAGAGAGTTGATACGAATAGGACTTTTCCGATATCTCGAAGATGAAGTGGACATGGCTGGTGGCCTTCACTTGAACATAACAATGGGTTTTTTGTGGAATATTTCCAGATGAAAGAATGTAATCCGCTCTTGTGCACGACAAAGACATGACTGTAGTTGTCCCAAAACGGCAATATCCCACGAAAAGAGCAGTGACCGCCATGTTTCAATGGTACGAACCAGTCCCTCTTCATCTGGGGGATATAGAAGGTATGATTTGGCAATGAAACAAACAAGAAAGTATTCAGCAAGGAACGATTTTCAATAACGAGTAGTGATGAGAAATAATCCCTGCCTAAGATACATTCAGATGGATTCGCAGAGTGTTGCAGTGGAAGGGGCTGATTGTATACTTGAAGTGAAGCCAATGTACACTTCTGGCGCAATACACAGTGGTTGAGAGCATGGCGCACCCCTCACAATCCTTTTCCGCGGTCGCCCAACAATTGATTGGGTTGGAGTCAGCAAATTAGAAACGTTCTGGTACCTCCATCACCCTTCTGCGGCTGGTCTTCTAAGGCACCGGACAACTTGACCTTTCCCTCTAACTCCATTTCAAATTTTGAATAACCGTTCTGCGATTGTCGTATGGGCGGGACCATACCTATTACAGTGCCCTTTTCACTTGAGCCTTCCTGAGAGACCCTGCTCAGCACGGGGCCATCTTTCAAATCTAGCTGACGATTCCAGCATGAAGGCTACCCCACCGGTCTGGACTGTAAGTTTTGGGTGAAGCAGGACTTCACTGGTTCCACCTAGTCCCTTACACTGGCGCTGCCTTGGCCATTCGCATGACCCGCACATATTCCTTTCACATCAGGAAAGCTTGGATACATGAAAATCAAAGAACACATTAAGTCCAACAGAGAATCATTAATCGTCCATATAGCAGTACAGTTGCAGGTGGCGGAGTTTATCAAAAGCATGGGCGGGGAATCGAAACCCTGTTGTTTCCAATCCAAGCAAATCGAGCCTTCCGCCCTGCCGGGATTGACTGGTAGGGGCTAGAGTTAGTTGGGAGCATAAATGTTGGCACTGAATTGAATATCACCTGGGTGGGCAAAAGTTTAAAGGGGCAAGCCTCATTCAGAGCAAACAACTGGACCACTGCAACTCGTGCTGACTGTCCATTCTACTCCTCATTACTGATAGATGTCCACCGACCGGCAGAACTGGATTATCTTTTGAGGTTACTTGGGATAGTGGAGCTTGTCCAGGCAATATTTTTGGTACCCATTCAAAATGAGATACATTCCACCTCTGGGCTTATCGGAGTGTTCACAAGAATTCCTTTGAAACTGAGCAAACTCGAAAAAAATGGAGCTCGACTCGAGCCCAAGGTGCTCGCACCACTTTCACAAGCCGTACAAACAACAAAGGAAAAAAGAAAGGAATTCTCAAGGCTAAGACTGGAAATAATAGAGCGAGTGGTCCGTTTTCAGGCGAACCGCTGTAATTCATTGGTCCTCGAGGATGTCGGACCAGATTAATCGTCAATTCAGCCTTTCTATATTGAATCAGATTTCAAAATGACAGATGAATTAATCAGGTAGATTGACGGTGTCCTTCGGGAAACGAGAAGAAAAGAAATCAATAAAGCCAAATATAGGAGCCAGGGTGAAGGAGACAGAATTCCAGCATTTAGCCAAGCTGAAGAGGAGGATGCACAGCGACGCGAGCAGAGTGCTGCAAAGTGCAGCTCAAGTTTCTCGTACAGATCCGCCGAGCTTTCAACAATGAGTGGAGAGGTCTCGACGTCATCACAGAAAAAAGGAGAAAAACTAAGAAAGAAACGAGGATTGGATGACAAATGATGAGTGAAATGTGAAGGTGTGTGTGTACAGGCGGCAGGTTGAGGAAAAACGTGCCGCCGTCAAATCGACAATGAATTGCGCGGTGTCCTTGTCGACGCCGAGGCAGCACAATCGCTTTGTGTCGATTGTCGAAGGTCCTGACGCGTAAAACGAGGTGACAGTAATTAGCGACAGGTACATCAATGAAGGTGAGAAAAAGTGCAGCTGATAGTCGAACCGTTCGCTGATGGAAGACATGGAGGCGCAGTTCCAATGGGGAGGGGCATTTGAAAGACTCATTCCACCGTAATAGAAGAACCCTTCTCCTACACCTCCGGAATGGGTGAGTTGGTGCACCCTACCCGAGGGAGTGAGGAGTTCCCACTTTGGTTTTACTCTCCCTATCCACCTCCCTTGGCTCACAAAGAATGTAAACGTTGAAAAATGTGATCTATCTGGGCTTACCCAAACTCACACGATCCCCAACGTGGCTCAGCAAACCCAAGAAAATAGAATTCGACTTTAGTGTGAGGTACCCGAACAGCTCCATGAGCTCTATGGGCAATAATGGAAAAAGGAAAGGAATTTTCGACTAATTCAAAAACCAAGGAATAATGAAGTAAATGGTCCGCTGCGCCTCTTATCCGGAAGAACACTGCGATTCGTCCGTCCCGAGGCTGTCGGCAGCATTGGACGTCAATTAAGAGGGGTCACAAGACCTTCAGATGCCCCCCCCCGTGGTACTCGCAGAGCTCCCAAAGAGATTGTAGCTAATGCTCAGAAGCAGAATCAAAATTTCGTCCAATATTTGCTCAAGAATTTGAAAGTTGGAAAAAAAGACCGAAATGATTAGAGGCGTGCCACGGCGCTTCCGAAGATCGGATTTCACCCAATCCAGCCATTCCTCTACGACCCTCTAACTGATGCCAGTGTTGCCGGGGAAAGCTAAAACATTCAGTAGAACATCCATGGCTTCCGGACAATTACATAGGCCAGATGCCCGTTCAAATAGATTTATGACACTGAACGGAAGACAAATGCGCGGCGTGTCCCACAAATTGATTAACACCTCCCACTCAATCTCCTGTTTCTCTAGTACCTCTCACATTTCAATGAGCTCCGTTTTCAATGAGCGCAGTTGGGCTGAAAAAATCGTGGTATCGATTTTCAGTCGCTTAATGGTCACTGTGAATGCCGTCCTCCAAAACCAGTAACCATTCATCGCTCAGTCCAGTCAATGTTTGGCGAATAAAATCCCAACTGGGACTCGGTTTTTAAGATAAAATTTTCAAATAAAAAGTAAAAAATGATCGATATCAACAATGTAGAGAAATAAGCCACGCGTTCCACTTCCAACTGGGATACCGGCAGATTTTAATGGATTTTCGGGCTTAAATACACCGATAAGGGAGGATGTGTGTAGATGCCACGAGCGCACTCTGGGGTGAAATCTCAGATTGGCTCGCTCCCAACCCAAAAAGCCTTGCGCCCTCCGAAGCCGATGAATTGGTACCAGGTCTGCCTGGGAGGATAGCCTGATCAGCGCATCAGCTGCCCCTGGCAGCTCACCGTATGGGCCATATCGCACTTACTAAGCCACAGCCTGGTTCTGTATCCAAGTAGGAAGCAGCCGCATTCCGAAAAGGCATCGATTGGAGGCGGAAGCTTTATCTTTTTTTCAATCGGCCGATGTTTGGAGCCAGCGCTTCTGATCCGCTTGCAATTCTCCCGCAATGAGGGACAAATAGACTTACTTGGGAAAAGATCCACGAAGTATGACCATTTGGCCATAGACATCTTGCCACGGATATACTATCATGTAAGGAAAGGAATACATGGAAGGCGTACAAAACTCGAAGTTTTGTGGAGAACGTAAAAAAAAGAAATCGAAAAGTTGGTAACCGAAAGGAGAGAACTGGAGCTCGTCGTGTCAAAGATTCCAATTTGAAGAAAAAAGGCCAAAAAATCAGGTCACATCGTGTGTCGGTGATTCCCCAACGCAGTGAGTCGCACTTGGTCGCTGGAACTGATGGGCTGTATTCGGTCTAGCTTAATTTTCTTAATTGCTGGTTTTTCCAGGTTCGATCCACCCCCCCCCATCCTACTAGTTGGCACCAATTTCATTATTGTACCTCCGTGGACAACGAACTTCTACGGGGGAGGGTCATATTTTGAAATACGTCCCTTCAGTGCCAAGACGTGCCGTGGTCAAAATTGGTGCCAGTGCTGACCCTTACCGTGGATCAACGAAGTTACGGGGTGGAACCCCTGCTCATGTCTTGACGCTTCTACTAGATTGTCTATGTTAGCTCGTACATGTTCGAGAAGATGAAAGAAAGCAAAGAAAATTCTGAAGAGTGAAACAGCATACAAAGGAAGAGAGACGTTGTAAGCCCCACGATGGGCTGGCTCCGCCCGTTCGACTAGCGCAAACTGTACCTTGAGCGAAAATCGAACTATCGTTCAAATAATAGCATGGCATGCAAGTGTCACTTCACTGAGGAGAACAAAATGAGTTCAAAGGTGTTGACGCACAAATGTTGGAATTACTGCAGAAATGAGTAGAAAAGTAGCCTTGTAGCTTGAGACTGAAAACGAAGGCAAGTTTGATTTTTCGCCTCTAGCAGAACACAAGTCTCCGGTTCCCTATGACTGGTAAAGTAGTACTGGACTCATCTGCATAGCAAATGCGCTGAGTATGTAGCGATCTCTGTTCCACCCACTTCTACCCACTTGAAGGTCGTGCTCACTTGGAATTTGCTTCCCGATCGGGATAGCACTTGAATATATTACGCAGTGAAATAAGGTGAGTAATCCTAAAAGTTTCTTGTGTTTCCTCATTCGATCTTCCTCAAGTGCTACTCAAAAAGTATTAATATCTCTTTTTTCTCAAAGAATCAATAATAAACGAATCTAACGGGACGTATAAACTCAGGGTGTCATCTAATGTTATACAACGGAAATGCTGAAAACGTTGAAGATGTGTCAGTGTTGCAACCAAACATTTATTATGCCTCGTACCCCTTGGTCGTCAATCACTGCCGAATTCTTTCGTTTTTGTCTTTTCGACAAGATGGACGCGACGCGCGCTTCGTCGGCCTCTGGCTGCTGCTGACCGGCACCGACGTACACTTTCTGACAGCTGCTTCGGCCAACGTCAACGTTGATCGCCGCCTCCGCCGACGAAGACCAGGACTAAGTTCGAAAGGCCAATAAAGTGGGTGTGCAGGAGAGGAAATAGATTAGAGATAATTTTCCAGGTATATATCTACCTGGGCAAAGGCCGATATGGGGCTAACTGGTGGCAGTGATCAAGATAAAGGTGAAGGAGGATGAGGAAGATTTCAGTGCAGGGTGAGAGTAGCAGAAGAACCCGTGAAGATCGTGGTCTACCGGAAATAGTCTGCGACCAGTTCCCCTTCAGGATAGCTCCAAAAAAGGGACTGTCATTATTTCTGAGGAGCCGCTATTTCAATGTGGTTCCTTGAGAGGCGAGACGAGCAAAAGAATCGTAATTCGCCGCTCCGCCGTGCGCGGCGATGGACGAGACTTGGATTGGGTTAGCCTGTCAATTACAACACCGCACTTCACGTGGGCTACGTAACAGCAGATTTATGGCTATTTTCGGCTCTACACTGTCTGTCGTCACCATCTACGACCTGGAACCATCGTCATTTGCGGGCGCGACGTCGCACGCGACGCTTATCAGCGCGGCGAATTACGATTCTCTTGTCACATGCCCCCTGAGAGCGGTGTTCGAGGATTATTCCATCATAGAATAGCTCAGAAATTCAAAATCTCAGAAGTAGCATATACTTCCCTCCCCTAGCGGAAGGGTTTTTCCAGGACAATCAAAAAATCGGTGAAGGTTAGGAGGTAGCTGAAGTTGAACTTGAATAGCGAAGGGAGACTTAATTGAAGCAGTGGCAGATTGGCGACGGTCACGTCAAACGGCCAATTTCCCTCATCGCCATAATGTCACTGCTCGCGATAACTGGTGGTTATGGATGCAGTGGACATGATTTGTCATAAGTGGGCCAGTAAGATGTAACGGGAGGTTCGAGACTTTTTCTGAGCTCAAGGGTGGCTCTTATTTGAGCCAACTATTCCAAAGGGGAGGGGAAAATGTACAGTCTTCTTCGACACGACTGATCCCTTTGTCATTCTAGCAAAGGTTCCCCTCTCTCTGCACCCCTCCCCCCAAATAGCGGCGATCCCTGGGTAGATAAGGGTATTTCAACATAGCTTGTCTCCAAACGTTCGACCTTCCTCGACTCATATATAAGTATAATTTCAAAAACAGAACTTGGAAGAATGAACTCCTACATAGTATCAAATGTTGCAGCCGACACTACACTCACATGGCCAGAGACCGGCTGTAGTTTTTTTTCTCTGGAACAGCCAGAGCCTTATCGCGCATCCATAAATGCGCAACTAGATCTGAGCTGTCTATAGAGATTAATCGCTTAGCAAAGCGAAGAGCTGATGAGATATGGTGGGGCTGAGAGGCGCTTTCGACGGAAAATTATATTGGCGGGTTAGACAGGCGACTACCTGCTAGTCGTCCCGTGTTTGACAAGAAGAAGAAGGTACTCGTTATTCCCCTTTGCTGATGCATGAAATGGAATTCCGGGAATATGGGAGGATATGAGATTTGCCTCTCTCCTAAGGGCTGGAATGCACGAATGAAAACAGCGGCGCACTGCGGCGCCGGGGGGGGGAAGAGTATTTGCATATTCCGCTTACAAGTGTTACTACTGGTGAAAACTGTTTTAACTCTTTGAATGTAGACGCAGGGTGGAGAGCTCACGTTTAGCCACCATATCTAGGAACCTATTCAACCTTCTGTAGGCATCAGCAGAATACGCTCCCTACATGGGTCGACAAGGTTGAGGAAGTACCGAAATGTGCAAAATGCCTCCTCCGCCCCCGTCGCCGACCTGCTGAGCCTCACATACTGAGCAATCAAGTTTGACTTAGGGATTTCGACAAGACAACTTCTGTCAAAACACTTTCCACACCAGCTAACTAGGCGGAGCCGGGCCTTCCATTGGGCATTGCTGATTGATGTAGTCTTCTCTTGAATGCCTTGTGAAGAAGGTGCGCTTCTACGTTCAGTGAAAAAACAGGTAGGCCGGTTCTGCCCAGACTACCGACGTGGAATGCGTCTTTGAAATTAGCCATGGACGGCGCACTTCGGCGACGGAGGGGCACGCTGCTACACTAGTTCCGGTTTACAAGTCTCACTCTGGTGAAACCTGTGAACTCTTGTGAAGCTGGAGCAAGCTCGTCTAGCCACCATGGTAAACCTGTCAACTCTTGTAAACTCAAGAAAGTCTCTCTAGATGGGTCGACACGTCGACGGGAAATAGCAGAAGTGCATAATGCCCCCCCCCCACCTCCCCTCCCCCCGCTCCTCGCTAAAGTGCGCCGCCGTGGGTTATAGCACGTCGGAACTGAGCGGGCTGAGCGTCCCAGTTGGAGCATCGTTACAAGTAGAGAGGGAGAAAAATGGTGAAACAGATAAATTTAAGAAGAAAAAGAATACTTGTTGAGCATTCAGCAACAATTCAAAAGAGTGCGGTGGATACGGGTGTCACTATGATTTCCGTGGATTCCGACCAAAGCACCGCAGCGAAACATTCGGTGGGACCAGATTTGTTTGGAAGAGCAAATATAGAGATCTGAACATTGAGAGACCCCGAGAATCACGCATGATTAGGCACATCCAAGGGTTTTTAGGCGGTAGGGTCCAGTGCGAGGATGTCGATTTGGTCAATGTTAAAGTGTTTCGGTTTAGAAACAGGAAGTGAATAATCGAAAAGGAACGAACAATATGAGGCTCAATGAGAAGACTTTGCAATTGCAAAGCACTTGACAGAAGGGCAGACTACTAGCTCTGTACAACGAGTGAACACGAGTGCACGGCAAAAACTGCGACGGCAGAAATGACGAGGGCAAGAGCCAGGTCTCTCGGCTTAGCGGCGAGATGAACTCAGGGAGTCTCAGTGATGATGAGGATTTCCCTCGAACTCCTCTCGCCCAAGGTCTGCCTCATTCACGAACAAAAGGAGTTTGCTCAAAATGGTGCACTTTTTATGATGTTTGCCCGTGGAACTTGGCGGTGTGCAAATCATAAACCGTTGGCAAATGGCCAGCTGACAAGGCTGAAGTGAAATTGCTCTTTGACATATGTATAGCCTGGCATGATCGATGACAGCGATGCGATCGAAACTGCTATGAGCGCGATAAGGTTGACTGAAAACGGAATGAGCGCTCTTGGAACATTAATTTGGCACTTCTGAAACCATGAGAAGGGAGGATCCTCCAGAAATATCCAAAAAATCGTTTTTTTTTGTACACTGCTCCGAGACGCTATCAAATGTTCAGACAAGGTAGGATGAAATTAATCCGAGCAAAATATATATAAAGGGGGTACTGATTTTCTAAGGGTAAAATCTCTCTTTCAGCCTGCATTTGTCCAGGGGCATTTCCACCCCGTGATTCCTTGATAGACTCCAGAACATCTTAGCTCGATAATCCTCGTGTTATTTTTAAAATTTGAAATAAAAAATGAGATGCTAATGAGCAACTGCTTCCTCCTCTGAAAGTGTATCTCCTGATCAGTCGTTAAGGCCCTTAAAAAACGCCATAGAGCCACGACAGATTCTTGAGTTGATCGGACCATGTTGGAGGGAGGAAGGAGGCGTTCCGGCGATTTCTGCATACTTCCGTGCCGACTCTCCTCTCTTTTGCATATGCCTCTTACTTCGTTTGAGCTCTCGCCGTTCCAGCCACTCCTCTTACTGTCCTCAGATGTGGGTTGCAGAAAGCGCCGAACTGGATCACCGCGATGTACCTTGGGTTGCAACTTTCACCTTGTGTTATCCTTCGTGATACAGATGATGGATAGAATCGAATAATGGTTCCTTGGGCTACCACTACTACTACTACTACTACTACTTGAAACGACTCATTTCAGTCCAATCGAAACCCTCTGGTTGCATTTTAGGATAGGGTTATCACAACTGGTGCCCCTTGTCGTGCATGTGGCCTGCGGATGAAGGCACGAATGGTCTTCGCCCAGGCCCCTTCTGCCCTCCGGGAACCGTAGACTGGTACCATGCTGGTCTGGAAGGATAAAAACACTGGCTTGTACACCGGTTAGCCTGCGCAATTCACTTTTGAAGACAGTTCGCATTCAGAATGTCCCTAGTCTTCTCGATGGAAGTAGAATTCGCAGGGCATTGCAAAAATTGTAAAATTAACGACAAAAGTTCCACGATGAGGTATCCTCTTGTAAGTTTACCTCATTTACCTCAATAAATCTATTTTATATTTTTATCTTTTATGTTCGACATTTATTTTAATACCTGTTTTAAAGGAAATGCTGGCTTAATGGTTAGGCAGTGAAAATCAGGGCAAGCGAAGTGGGCTAAACAGGCTGGAAACAGCTGATCGCTGCTGTTGTGACGCGCCGCAGCCGCGTCTGCGACCCTTTGACTGCCTAATCATCTGCCCGGATGACGACTGTAATTGAGAAGGTGGCGCCATCATATCAAAAGAGCGGATCCTGCCACCAAGCGGGGCAAACGCTAAAGAATAAGAGAAATAAGGAGGAGAAGTGTTCAACTAATACTATGGAAATACTTTAGAAATAGAATAAGGAACTCTTTGTACTGAGGAAAAAGCTGCCATCTACCAGGACTAATCCACTAAACTGACGATGGCTTACACTGGCTATAATCGTGTCATCACTAGGCGGTGACTTGATGGCAAGCTATCTATCGTTCGTTGACGATGATTGCAATGCCAAAAAGCGAAGAACTCGACACGTCCGAAATGAGGCGGCAACGAACGCGATGAGGTGTGACGAGATGGATGAAGAGATGGCGAGGGATTGAAGGCGGAACAGTTGGCAGAAGAGAAGGGAAAGTGCAGACGTCAAAGAATATTGTGCACCGAGGACATGTTAACGAAGCATTAAATTGTTCTGTCATTCGAGGTTCAGAGCCTCAAAGTCGCGTCAAATTGATGAATCACCAAAGGTTTCACGGCAACGATCGGAAAAATGAGTCTCCAGCACGGGGTTTATTTGAAGAGAGAGGGTGCGCTCACTTGGTTGAAGGTGTTCAACTAAAGAGGAAGTGCTAAATGGTGTGAGGGTTGAGAACGAAAAATGAAACAATAGTTCGTCGAAAACCAGCTGGTAGTGGCGCTTCTGCGCGCCGCGATGCTTTTTTTGGGACGACTACGCAAATACAAGACGCATACCCTTCCGCACTATACTAATCAGCTACCGTGACAGCATGCCAACACCGAAGGTAAATGGATAGGCATAATAGCTCTAGTGTCGCCTGAGCGAAGAAGGCGTGTCACTAGTATGAGTAAACCGTGGTGCCAAACCCCTTCTCTGCCAGTTGTTGAAGCGGCTAAACGACAACACTTGGCAGAAAACGAGTGATACAAACGCTATGGCACAGTCTTGTCACTTGCTCGTTTCAACTTAACTGGCTGAGATGGATTTGCAGCCGCTCGACCGCGCCCTTCATCGCGTAGTGAATTAGGCTACTTATCGTGCGCAAGAGCCAGGAAATAATTGGCAGTTCGAGCCATACAGTTTAATTTCTGACTGAACAACAGACAATGAAAACAATATCATTACCTAGTACGAAAAGCCTTCATTTGTAAGGAGAACTCAAGCCGGAGGTGAAACCATAATCCTATGGAACACCTTCAAGTCGCGGCGAGCGGCGGAGGCGTCACATGGCATTCTCAAGAAACTAGGTCCCTTTCTTTCTAGAGGTGCCTACTTTGTGCTCTTAATCAGATTATTATCGTGCTACAACTTTTTTAGCAGTGTCTACCCAGTGCACTTTGCTTTCTTTTCGTTTCCCATTTTTTTCCTATTCCTTTTTCCTTCTTGTTCCAAGGCATGCGACAAGATTAATCGACAGGGACTGACCAATACGTCAAGCATTGACAGAAGCAAGTATTGTCCCATTTAATGTACTTCTAGTATTCAATGGACCGGACATCCAGCTATTTATGTCGTGCAACGACGATCCTGCCTTGCCTGAAACAGGCTAGCTTTTTGAGGAGTGGTTTGTTTAGGTGACATCTCCTGCAGCCAATTTTGTAGGTTATGACATATTCATCAGCTGCGAGCGTAGGAAAATGCCCTTGTGGGTCATCACCGTGACTTTCACCGCAATCGTCTGAGCGTTCTCTCCCCTCACCCAGTGGTCCCACTGAACCACTATTTCACCGCAGCGTCGAAATGAGCTTAAACGACTCGGCGAACCCACTCTCATTGGTTAGGATTTATGTTCACACAACGGCTAGGCTATCGGCTAAAGAACCCTCAGAACTCCCTGTGAACTGAACCCCGCGTAGAGCCATCTCCCTCTTCACTTTACAGTTTACACTGGAGGATAAAGAGGATTGCGACATGTTAAACTATGCACTTTGACACTCGGACATTGTGAAAAATCTGCAGCGGAATGCTCATTGTAGTAACATGACCATGGTCGCACGTACTTGTCAGAGATGAAGCTTAACGAATGCTGAGAATGAAGGTGGAGGTAGGTTAGCAACAACTGGCAAAACTATCAACTCGACGTCCTGCAAAGTGTTGGTAGCCATCAATGCCGAAAGCGTTCGTACTTTCGCAAGGCTTGTCTCAATTTTCAGGCATCCGGTAAGTTCTTGCTGCGTACCCCTCGCCACATAAATCTATTTACCCTGCCCAAACCTCCTCCCTAATGATCCTGACTAGTGAAGAGGAAGTGCTCCAGTGCAGGACCCGGTGCAACGCCACACGCCCTGGCCCTCCACCCTATGGTGAGCCCCTCCGACCTCGTGCATGCCACTGGCACCTGACCAGCGGATTCACGAAGAAACTCCGGCTACCATGATCCAGGACCTGCTCGCGGACTATATTTCTCGAATAATTCGCGGTACCGTGTTTAGCAGATATCGCGCCGATGCGGCAGCTGTTCACGGTCTGCGAGCCTGCGTTTCTCCAGAACGAAACGCTCCCGCGAAAAGCTTTTGATATGTATCGATTGACGATTGGGCGAAGAGTCTGGGCGCTGCGCGAAACGGTTTTGACACATATCGACACCGGTGCAGTTCGCAGAGCGGTGTTACGCGCAACAAAACGCTGGCCCGAGCGCCCTGGCGTTTTCCTGCAGGACGAGCCAGGCACATCGAGAGATACATGGCGATCTATTTGCTTTTGCCGGAACCACGCGGCGTCTCCCCAGACAGGTTGGAGATTCTCTGCTCAGTACGTATTTACAGCTTTTCGCCGAAAAGCCGTTTCGTCAGAGTCTCAGACTGTGAACAATGCTCAGTGGGGGCCCGCAGACGGTCAGCGTGGTACCGTTAGTAGCCACCGGCTGTGTCCAAGGTAGCAGTAAGATACGCCTAGACCACGACAGTATGCATTTGGACCGAGACAAGGCTCCAGAGGGCCGAACGATTGTCTTGCTCCTCCCGGAAGCGATGGACTGCCTGACTGAACTTGAGTGGATTCTCTCCGATTTGATTATCGAGTGAGAATGTTGCGTTCATACTTTGCAATGGATAAAAAGGGAAATAGGAACATCGTCCATTGAGCGCGATTTCCTGAGGAGATGAGGGCAAATGGAAACTAATGTTGCCTATCTAGTGACTTGAGAGATAGGAGCATCGTCGACTCGACGTTGTGGGAGAATGCGCGTTCGCTGGCTTCCTAGTTTGATCAAGATCTCAGCATTTCTGCAAATTGCCTGGTGATCCAGAAGAGGGTAAGAAAAATATGAACTCAGCACTGCGAAAAGGGGAGGCGGTTCCGTCTGCACGATCTTTGGCAGATCCCATGCAGCTCAAGCGTTCGGTTTTCTTTTGCTGACCAGTATGAATGGTCCAATGTTCTGACACAATTGTGATCTCTGGGTTCCCTCACAGAAGAAACATTTAGAGTTACCTGCAGCATCGAAGGCAAGGAACGTTCGAATGTGTAGGTGACCTATGCAGTGAGCAGATCTGCTGCCGTGTGCTCAGTCGATGGACTGCTTTGAGAAAATGAGTCCGGCCGACAGGTTTGCATATTGCACACGTATTGACAACGAGTGGGAGGTGAAGGCGGGCAAGAGGATCGTAAGTTGTCGCTTCGTCGCCAGCGGCAATGGGCGCGACGTTTCCTGAGTTTGAATTGCCCTTTCGATTGGAGCATCGGATTGGCATGTAATAAAAGACAAGACACTGCGTAGAAACTTATTGCGTATTTTGGTCATAGCATTGTCCATTTCCACCACCAATACCACCCAAAAGTCCGTCGGTCATTAGCGGTGCGACGTCGCACGCGATGCGGCATTGCGCGGTGGATTACGATTCTCTCACATACCCGAGTGGGAGGATCCTTCGCTCCCGCCAGTCCACATGAGAAGATTGAACCCATTCCGTGGAGTACAGTTGTGAAGCAGCGCTGGAAGGGTCACGGTTCGTCGAGACCAATCATAAGCAGGAAGGAGCAGGAGTTTGCGAAATGTAGGGTAAAAAGAAAATAGGAGCTACTGGAAAGACACACTGGAAAGAAAGTTTTCAAATGATCAATACTGTGTGTGTGTCACATGTTGGTGTCATTCCAATGACGATGCATGACGCCTTATTCTTGCATACCGCCATCGGCGATTTTGTTGCGACTGGAAAACTTGAGTGTCGCTCTTTGAAGCGCGTCTTTATAGAAACTAAGTTCATGGGCAAAACCTAATTGCAGGTTCTAGGGAAGAAAGGGGACGTCAGAAAACGAATGTGCATTCAGAAATTTTTGAAATAAACGAGACACACTGCGCTCAACTCAGGCTACACAAACAGGAGAGGATCACTCTTTATAAGTACAAGGTATCAACGCACTTCATGGACGCAAGGTGTGTTGCATTAGGTTCAGCTGATAAGCCAGTAAGGCTGCATTCATACTTCGTGACTTGGGCGGTTCAAGAGTCGAGCGACTAATTGCGCTGCACCGACAACTGCCCCTTCTAAGGCACTGTTCACACTCTGCGGTCCAGCGTTTCTCTGAAACGCGGCGGTTCGGCGAAAAGCTTTCGATACATATCGACTGGCGGTTGGGCGAAGAGCCTGGCGGTTGGGCGAAAGGGTTTTGGTACGTATCGACGGGCGTTTCGCCAAACCGCGACGTTTTTCGCCTTCGACAAAACGCTAGCTCCATCGCGGTGGCGTTTTTTCGCCGAAATCGATACACATCTACTGCTTTCCGCCCAACCGCGGCGACTTGGCCGGGTTGGGCGATTCTCCGATCGATGACTATTTGTTGCTTTTCTCCCAACCGCCGGGTAGCAATCTGTGAACAATGCCTGAGTAAATCCCCTAGATCAAGTCTTTCAGTCAATCAAAAATGTCCCAATAGTCATTCAAACTAGGTGTTTAACAAGTTCCCGAAGCCGGTGATCAAAGCATGAGTGTTTGTCATGACATTTGTCTCTGCGCAGTGTTTGGATCGGATTACTTCCACTTGTCTTCCATCTTAATCGTTTTCGCTAAATTACACCGTTCCGCGTTACGGAGGTCTGTTCGTTTCATAAAGGATATGAAAGATTTAGTGGAATCCGACAAAACTGATAAAAAATGATAAAATGGTCCAGAGATGGCGCAGTAACGGCGGCGCATCTGTTAAAAATACAAGCACACTCTGCAATCTGCGATGGCAACCGATTTTAACATACTTCTGTCGCGGCCATCAATCTGGACAATTCACTAAACAAATATGTACAGTGGACAAAAAATAACAATTAACAAAATAAATACACAACAATAAATAAAGCAGTTTAATAAATTTCCAGCGAAACTTCCAAGGCTGCCTCAGTTGGCAGACCTTTATCTCGCCGCATGGTTTGGAAAATTTCAAATGGCCCAAATCGAGTAGTTATAGCTCGGTGATACTTTTTAGATGGTATTGCCCCTCTCACCGCCCACCCATTGCTCCCCAAAAATTTGTTGAACGGATACTTTGCTTCCCTTTATCTCGCTTGCTTAGTTACATCTGCTCTCCCCTTGCGCCGAAGAACATCTGACTCTAGTTAAGTGCCACCCTTCTTTATACGTGGCTTCTCCACGCTGCTTATCTGTCAGCTGAAGCTTTCCAGCAGTAGGTTCATCAGGCATTTCGCTATTTATTGTCGATTCAAATTCATTATTAATGTTTGGTTTTAAATTGCAATTAATAAATAAGGTGTAGTGCTTTCAGGATTGATAAATCTCGTTGGGATGCGCCACGCTTCCTTCTTCCAATAAAAGTCCTGGTCATATTTCAGGTGTGATCAGACGATTGAAGTACGCATATTTCAATGAACTCCAGAATAAAGTATGGAAGAACAAAGCTTTCCTGGTTGATCGTTCCTTTTTCAGTAGCGGCACGCATTCTACTTCCACTTCTTGAAGTTTATTGAACGGCTGAACATCGCTACTACAACAATTGTACGGGTCCTTGTAGTGTGAATGCAGAGTTTCTGACCTCACAGAGAAGACTCATACCAAAATACGATCAGGACGATTCGATCCTAGGCCGCGCGCGCGATAAGTGGGCCGCTTACCACTGCATTAACTTCGCCGCAAAAACTTTAAAAAGTTTCCAGCGTGAACTAGCCTGGATAAAGATTTCGGGTGAAGCATCACAATACAAACGAGCGTTGTTCCACATTAGATTAAATCTTTTCAGCAGCATAAGAAGTCCTCGGTCTGCCCTAGACTAAAAGGCCGATTGATGTCCACGCTGGACCCCCAGAAAGTCAGTTAGGCGCAAACGAATTTTGCTGGATAACCCTGCTTTTGGCACCGCCTGGACTTTGTTGCAATTCTAAGAGATGACTCGGATAGCTTCAGTGTAAAACAGCACAACACATACTTCACATAGCTAAAGCTGTTTTTCATCTACATAAACCCACACTCGAAAGAATTTTATTGGGAGCGGCCATAGCTCGAATAACTAATAAGCTCCGGTTGCCCATATGTTGTTTCAAGTGATGTCTAAATTACTACTAAACCTACATTTACAGCTGTTCAATTGAATTTACTTAATTACTGATAATTTTATTTATTTTACGTAGCTAAATAAATATAGGAATAAAAGCGGTGCTAATCGTATTTGGGGGGGGCACTCGGCTCTCGGCCAGTGATGACTCATTGGTCGATGGCCGCGTCGACATACTAATCTAGCAGCAAAATTAGAATAAAACAAACAAGATTCACCGGAAACTTGCTGAGAAATCCCACAGAAACTGAAAACAACATTGTATGATCTTTTGTAGTCAAGAACAGCGGTCTACAACAAAAAAGCAACAAGTTTAGGCAAAATTTTCCTGTCCACAACTGTTTTTTCGCATTCTTCAGAGTTAACTGTTTTATCTTTTGAATATAGCTAGGACAATCTTATATCTATGTCCTAAACATGAAAAGAAGAGTCGATGAGTCATCACTGGCCGAGAACCGCGTGGCCCCCCAAATACAGTTAGCACCTAAGAAGCGAATTTGTTACTGTACATGAAAGAGCCCCCAAAACTTTTTTAAAAATCCAGAAAATTTTGGGCTTATTGACTAAAATTACAAGAACTCTGAATTCCAAATTATCGATTGAATGGATCGGGCAAGGTCCGCGAAGTAATCCAAGTTTTAAATGAAAAGCAATTAACTGGCGGAATTCAAATCATCAGAGAGTGAAGGCGGAAAATGCCATTTGATGAAAAAAACGTCGCGTACGGGTATTCTATAGTAGATTAGCATCTAGGAATGCGGTCAATGGAGAAATTACGAAACTTCAATGCCAGATGGCCGCCCGCCTGTCCCGCTGAGACGAAACTGGTACATAGCGTGCCTGACAATTTGAATCTTATTCTCTAAGCCTCTAACTATTGAGACGAATCTTCAACAAGTCTTGGAAAAGTGGGCATCACAACAGGGCATATTATC
>MU947394.1:0-18298 GCA_036418165.1 Cooperia oncophora
GAAGGAAGCAGAGGGGCGGGGGGGGGGCGCCCAGTGCCCCCCCCTCTCGGCCCCACCCCACCCTGCCCCCGCACGAGCACACGTCCAGCTGCCACGCCAGCAGCTCGTGCAATGGCTCGGAGTGTACCGAATGGTTGTCTTATATAGCGGAGGCCGATATCACGATCAAAACATTGGATTGATACTTCCGCACCGATTTGCCTGTTTGCCTAGCGGTCGTTTTCGCCTCCAGCGAACTCGAACCCGTGAAGCATTTTGCGGACGGACAGACATACATACCTACAAACATACAAACCGACACACAAAGTTACTGCTTTATAGAATAGAAGGATTGTGCCGATATGGGCGGAACGGCATTCATCTGCTGTTTATGGAGCTGTATTCCCTTTCCCCAATATTTGTTTCTATTTGTTTCTAATTGGCCCGAAAAACTGGTGCCCGCACCACAGGCGCCGTCGCAAAAACGCTCTGGATCACAAAAATCGATTAAAACTTAAAAAAAATAAATAAATGAAAACAAATTGCAGGCTATTTGAGATCTTGATCATGAACAAGACATTCATTCCTGGTGCAGGCACTAATACAACATTCTACGGTCGTCTACGCTCCGCTGAGGCTGGGCCTGGCCCAAAGATAATCCTTCTCCCAGGCTCAGCCTTAGCAGAGCGCTGAATCGGAAAGTGAATGCCATTTTCGTGACAACGTAAACCCCATTACGCGGATTTTATTCAGTTTTAGTAAAAAGGGTGTTACGGCAAATAGCGTCAGAGCTAAAAGTGAATGTCATATTTCTGATCAGGGCACCAATTACCCCGGTAAGCAAGTTTACATCGCTAATGGTAAGGAAATTGTTGGTATTAAGTCGGCGTCTACTGGCGCTTAAATGCGCGCATTGAAAGCGAATGGCATACTTCTGGTCAGGGCATCGAGTAATCCGTATAGGCAAAATTTCAGCAGTCCTTTTTTTCGAGTTCTTAGGTAATAATAGTTGAATAGTACCCATATATGCAGATACGTCCTCGTGTCACTGCATGACGCTCTTCCTATGCAGGAAGAGCGTCATGCAGTGCAATTTCCATGTGTTACCTATTACGGTGACGCTTTGCAAATGCTTTTCTTCCTTCTCATTCAATCGCGCTTCGCAGTTGTGTAGTGGTTCTCCTGAAACTGTGCTAACTGCTCTCTTCAATTCAGTTCTCTCATTCGGAAGCGCACTTCGAGGCGAAGGGCATGCTCAACTTCGAAACAACAACTTGATCTTATCTTAAGTTCCCGCTTCAGACGAATTCAGCGCTCTATCGCTACCTGAAGGCTGAATCACCAAAGAAGGGTAGGCGGTAGTTGGCGCGATTTCATTGCGTTCTACCGTAGTTCTGACAGGTACAGGGCGCTAGTCAAACTCTTCTTTTGAATCACTGATCCTATTAAGGTTTTTTCGTAATTTGTGGGCCTATAAAAAGCTCCTCCTATTTTGGTGATAGTGCCTTCCTTATTCAACACCAGTAAGTTGTATCCTCTAGTATCACTTGGGGATATACTCTAGTTCGGAAGGTCATGCGCGTGTTATTTCCCCTAGCAAGTCAGTTGCCGCTGACAGCCGGCATGTTCTTTCGCGTAGACGACAAAAGAATCGCGCCAAACGGCATACACCCATAAAGAAGGACAAAATGCCAGGAGCGCCGCGGTCGACACGCCTTGCGCGCGCACCGGTAGGAGATAGGATGCCGCGGAATTTGCCGACATGCAGAAATGACGGACAAAGAATTGATAGGGATCGATTGGTTCTTCCCTGCCGTCGTGCGGAATTTGCCGTCGTGCAGAATCTGCAGATTCTGCAGATTCCGCACGACGGCAAATTCCGCACTTCTGCATATTCCACGGTTTTTGAAATCGATAGACATATTTTTTCTTTTTCTGCAAGTTCCGCGGTTCTGCAGATTCCGGCTAATGCCGTTTGGACTCCAGCAATTTGGCCACCGCAGCTCATTTTTAAATTTGGCCTAATCACAAATCCCGCTAACAAACTTGCTATTTAGGCGGTAGTATTATACATGCCTGAGTGTACGAATGCTGTGACATTCACCTCGTCCGCTGGTGGCTAAATGGATGACGACTCACGATTACTCCTGCGCCTTCGCTTAAGGCTGAGCCTCAGAGAGCGTAATCTAGTCATCTCTCTTGGCGCCAGCGCCAAGAATGAGTGCCATAATTGTAATCACGATGTTAAATAACCCTTTTGTACATCTTTTCCTCGGGTTTGGTGACATAGGCAATTTAAAAATGAGCTCGGTGGCCGAAATTGCTGGAGTCCAAACGGCATTAGCGCAGATCCACACAGTCTGCCAAAAATTCCGCAGTTCTGCACATTCCGTGGTTCGGCATTTCTGCATCATGTATGAACGCGGCCTTAAACATGGAGTTGTGTAGCAGCGTGACGTGCATCGACACGCTGCTACACAACTCCATGCTTTCTTCACATATTTCCCTTTATTTTGCCCCTGTTCATAGACCTCTCTTTTTCATTTCAGAGTACCTCAGTCTCAAGGTTATCAAAGCTATACAACGTTTTCAAGTTGATTCCACTCTAACCGAACTCACGATTTTTCAAACGAAATCCACAGAAGCTCACGAGGTTCAGCTAGTGAATTGTGAATTAGATTACACTAGCCACTAGTGCGAACACCGCGCCAACTTTCACGCCTTGACGTCTTCAACGCTGCGAATTTTAGTTTGTACACTGTTCTCATTTTTTTGCTCTTTTGCTAAGTACAACATCTTCACAGGGGATTGACCTACCAACACAAGCGACTGTGCCTTTTTTCCACGGAAGGTAGAAATATCTCAATTTTTCGCAACTTTTTTCATCGTCCTTGATTTCACACCTGCTCTTCCACATTAAATGTACGCGTGGGACACGAATTTATGCTCTGAGGAATTTATTTTCAAATAAGAAAGGGAAATACGTAAAGAAAAGTTCTACTTGGGCAGGTCCGGAGCGTGATTGCAACAGTAGCGCGTAGGTCGCGTCGTCGCGAAGTAGGAACGTAGCCTACTGATACGTTTTAAAAGTTTGAGGTCAGTCAATCAAATAGATCTCTTCACTTGTACAAGTGACCCGGTTCGCGATCTCAGCGGTTTTCCACTTATACAGCTCGATGGTGAGTGCGGACGACCATATTCCTGTCAAATGTCTTTCGCTTGCGCAGTCAGTACCTCGTTTTTTGGAGTGCTCGTACATTTGCTGGGGACTCAGCTGAATGTTTTACCATTACAGTGGACATACTTCGCAGTCTAATTGCTTTGATTGCACGCACGATTTGGTCATGCAATAAGAGCGATAGAAGACGACATCGCTGGCGCCGATCGTTTTTTTTTCGGTTTTGTCCTGTCGAATTGTTGAAATTACTATAGAGATGAAAGTAAGTCTTGCGGTATGAGCCAGATCACGCTGTTGAAAAACAGCTCAGATGGAGCAGCCTCTCTAGATAAAAAAAAGGATTAGTCTTCGCCGTTGATCAATCCCTTTGTGGGCGTGCATACCCTCGGAGCTATCGATCGAAAGTGGGGTGCGGCGAAAGGCTATGGCAAGATGTGCGTGGCCGCGTTGGCATGATGCCGCAGTCGATCTGTGTAAAATAACAGCACCGCGATTCTTCCATGCATTTTGGAACTGATCTTGTGTTCCACATATCCCGATTTCTTTCTCTTTCGCTTCTACTCTTGTCTCAGTTGTTTCGTTTTCGTCATGAATCATTCCAAGAATCGTAAAACTAATTTATCGAAAACTAAAATTACTTTGTCAGATGACGTTGTCAAGATCTTCATGGGCATGTCCACAGTGCAAGAAAATGATTCTCCGAAGAAATCTCTATGCTCATCTTCGCAATGTACACTTTTATACCAGCGAAGAAGTACAGAAAGTAAAGGGATGAAATAAACCGTAAAGCACCTGCTCAAAAAGACTATGTTTTCTGCCCGTTGTGCGAAGAACGCCTCGAAAACCACGAGCGCCTTGCGAAGCATTGCGAAGAAAAGCACGCAGAAGAGGGAGCAGGTGGAGAGCCGCAGGATTATAGCGTTTTCATGCTCAGTTTGGCAAACAAGGAAGAGTTTGAGGTAAGTTCTGTCACAGTCTTATTGACTGATGCGATTTCTTGACTTTTTGACTCATTGATGCGATTTTCAACAAGATTACATCTTTTGGAAATAGGATCTTGTAGGCATGGTTAGAGGAACATCAGCAGCATAGTGGAACAACATTCTACACACGAGACAGTTCAAAATCCAGCATAAGTTTGAGGTATGCCAAACGTGGTCAATATTACACTGTAAACTTCCTTTCATTTATTTTACAGATGTAACAGAGCAGGGAAATATTCAAAGAAGACGCAAACCCGAGCCACGCATACAAAGCGAGATGTGTTGCATTGCTCTTGTTTTCTGAATGTGAAATTCGAGGATGACGGCTCAGTGAATGTAAAGGGCTGCTTGGGTCATATTGGCCATAAAGTCGACTCTGCTCTTCTACGTTTAACAAGAACTCAGCAGCTTTTTCTCAAGGAATTATTAGAAGGTGTGTGACGTAAAGCTAATCAAATAATAGTCTTTACACACTTTTTCAGAGTTTTCCCATGACGAAATCATAAAGCGTCTTAGGAGAGACTATCCCGCTGAAACATCAAGGCTACATTTTGTTACCAAGGGAGACCTTTGGTCCATATCGTATCGTTTTGGATTGAAACCTGTGTACTGCAGTAGTGACGATATGCCGCCCGTGAACGAAGGAACGGATGAGAGAATAACACGGATGATGGTATCCGCCTACTAGAGATGCCTGGGAATCCATCAGGAGAACGGTTTCGCTTAAGTGAGGAATATTTGCCACATAATGAGTTTACGACGAAAATTCTTATTTTTCAGTTATTATCACACCCGAGCAAGTGGAGTGCTTACAGAAGTTTTCACATAAAGGAATTTCTATCAGAAGCGCTCAGAGTTCCATCCTCAAAAGGGTGACGGTGATGGTTTCAAATGAACAAGACGAGGATATTCCAGCAGGTTGTTTTTCTTACCAGTTTCTGATAATGCGTGATAGAACACATAATGTTTAAGCCTTCCTGCTGTGTGAATCCATGACTTCTCTTGATGTCGAAGAATTCTTTCGTGAAATCAGGAAAGTGGTCCCAGGATTTGACCCCAAGCAAATACACACCGACGATGCATCATGCTTTTACGAACCTTTTCGTTCGGTGTTTCCCAAATCGCGTGCCAAACTGCAGATGGCAAATCACAACGCGAAAAGGAGTAAATAAACTGGTTGAGGTCAGTTGAGCACAAACACAGAACCAATGACTTTTTGAAAAAACTTAATTCGAAGTTTCAGCCCCGAACAACCTAGTCCAGTGTAAGAGGTCAAGGGAATTAACTAACTGTGCAGGACTCTAGATTCCACAAACTTTGCTGTGGTCTTGCCTATTGCAACCAGAGAGTCAAGATAGGCCAAAGTACGATGGAGGCGGAGCTATATAGGCAAGCTTGGCTTGAAATTGACTTCTGCTTCTTATTCATTAGGAGCATCTTTTTAAGGCAGAACGGACTCTTTCGAACCAGAACGCAGTGATGGACACGAGCACGATAAGTAAACGATGGCATTTGCATATGAAAGCCGAAGTTATCTACAGAAACGCTAACCGAATGGCCATTGTCTGGTTGATCTTATTGATTAAAGCTGTAGAGGTCTTAACATAAACGGGACGAGACAAAGCTATAACCCTGTCTTTCGGGGTATGAGGCGCATTCGCTTCTGGAGCGTATCTTGGGTAGTGTTCAGACTTGGCGACGACGCGCGTCGACTGCAACTGCAACAGCGCTCTAAAGCTATAGCGGCAAATGCAGTCGCAGAAGGGAACCGATCGTCGCCCGCTTACGTACTGGAATAGTATAACGTTGCTCAAACATTTCTGGTACCAATTAGCAGTGGCCACCAGGGCGCGCCGGTCGATTCCCGTCAGCGGCTGCGTTCGTGTCTATAGGACTGGAGCGCTGTTGCAATTGTAGCGCGTCGACGTGCGTTACAGCGCGTCGTAGCGAAGTCTGCACGCTGCCCTCCCCTCAAACGTCGCGCTTTTTTTCCACGGCTTTGCTTATGCGTCTTGTTCATATTACCTATAGTGATCTATTTAGCTCAATGAATATTCGAAAAACCATTAAGAATACAGAACCCTAACGACATAAGTGTAAAATCTACGGAATGTGGGCCTAATAAGGTCAATGTAGCTCTGATGCCAGCTCATGGGTTCCTTGCTACATTCAGATAGACGTAACTCGTTCCTATGCTATAGTTTCACTCACACTGAATTAAGCTTGTCATGAATTCCCAACCCACAAACATAACACTCCACGGCGGGGGACAAGACCGAAGGCAGTGCTGAGGTTGAAATCGCCCTGAACATTATTTACACCTGCACATACGACCCCTCTGCTCAACGGCACGTCACATACGACTCCCATGTCGCGTATTCCTCCGCTGTGTAAAATAACTGGTACTTCGGTAAAACATTCATTGACCGGGTTCATTACACCAGCACGGCACCATGACACTAATCAATAATAATTCGGGGAAGGCACCATATAATTGACTCGTTTGAAGTACTATAAATTTCATATCACTGTGTTAAACCTAGTGAAGGGCAAGCACTACACGTGAAAAATGCGAACGGTACAAGCCACACAGCTAGAGTAAAAGATCTATCAAATGCGTCAAAAACTTACATACTATTAGCTGACTATAAAGGGTGTCACACTGGTTACATTTCTCTCCAAGAACCACTGTGATCCCGGTTGTGAAAGAAATGAGAAAAATAAGGCGAAACCCTAGGGAAAAAACTATGCACAATTGTTTTACACTTGTTCTAGCTCGATCAGTACGCCTCCGCAGTCCTTCGGATGAAGGAAGATCACGTCCTTTCCATGAGCGCCGATTTTTGGCTTGTCGCCAAGTGTTCGAATTCCTTTCGCCTTCACAGTCTCCATCGCTTTCGCAATATTGGCCACTTCAATGCAAATATGATGCATACCGCCAGCCTTGTTTTCGTCCAGGAAGCCCTTCAACACATCCAATTGTAAGGAATTTGGAAAGACAACTCAAAACACCACCCCCCCCCCCCCCTCTCCCTGGAAGAGCAGTATCGCAGGCGGCTGGTCCGAGTTGTACATGTTCAAATCCATTAGTAGGCGCTGGTGTAACATGGGTCTGCAATTCAACGGAAAACGGATTTCTTCCTAACCCTTGGGAGGGGACAGATCTCCAGCACTGGATTACAAAGTCAGAAACTCGTACTCGCATAACCTTGATTTGATTTTTTTTGATTTTGTTGGCCAACATCGGAGTACTTGTTAACCCGTAACCTGTTGGGCTGCGGACCTTTGCTACATCTGCACCTTTTTGTGAATTACGTATATGAAATGCTGTTGCTCAAAAAAAGCGCAAGAAATAGAACAGTGGCTGAAAGTGGACCAAATAGCCAATGTCGAGATACAATCGCAAACTTGCAGGGCCAATAAAAGCAAATGCTGCACAACAACCGCACGCATCCCAAGACAGCCACCTTCGACAGCTCTATTTCTGGGTGGTGGGTGGCTTGAACTCATCAACAAAGCTAACCTGGATTGGTGACTTATCTCCGTGAGGGTGAAGAAGCTCGAGCTTCGAGTTTGGTAATTCAACGAATACAGTGTAGACGCCATGTTCTGGTTGTGGCTGAAAGAATTTCCTGGTTGTTGTTTAACAAACGACTTCTGATTGGCGAGCAATCGCAGCTCAGCGAGTAACACATACAAAAGCTAGATAAAGAGAAGCTTCAAAAAAAGTTCAGCATGAAAAGCTTACCACTGGTTCGCTAACTTTCGCTCCAAGGTTCTTGTAAAATTGCGAAGCTTTTTGGAGATCTGGTGTGGCGATTGCGACGTGATTTAGTCGTCCCAAAAGGTTCGCAAGAGGGTGTGAACAGAGCGACTGAAAAAGAAGATAATTGGGAGAAAATCCTCAGCACATCTCCAAACATCGCCATAATAGCTAGATCATTTCAGAACTAATAGGAACGTACCCTTGCGGTTACTGCATTGTAAATGGGACAAGATAGACCGAGAAGCCGCAGTGAGTTCATCTAAATGAGTAAATGAACGTTACTAGGCTAGTGTTCACTGCTTAAAAGTAAACATGCATGTCAAGAATGTCACGGAATGAATACGAACTGGAAAAATAACAATCATTCACTACACACGTTCCTTAAATGAAACTGAGCAGTCCGAGCTCTTATTTTAAAAGCTAGAGAGCGTTCATACTTCACGATCCGGTCGCCTGGATCGACGGCACGATCCAAGCGATCGGATCACGAAGAATGTACGCCCTCTAAGATCTCAAATTGATAGACCAGATCATGAACCTTCACTGAAATTACACAGAGCTCCCCAAATACTGTATGAAAGCTATGAGCTGAGTCGCGTCTGAACCTTCCGACACTGATGAAAATGAACATTGGAGAATTGGAGTCGCGGAAACGGAAAATCAGAGAATTTACGATAAGGAAAATATACATCATCGATACGGAGAATCAAGGATGTGAAGGGTTGACGAATTAGAGGACGCGTGAAAATATGCGTACCGATCCACTATTATCTACAGTCCTCATCATTGCGGACCGGTGGGGCGTGTCAGCCAGAAGGAGTGCGCACACTGTTGAAGCCGTTCTCAGCCTTTTTTGTTGCAACGCGTATGCGACAAAAAGTGGTAGAAAACGAGTAATACGAAGGATATAATACAGTAATGCACTTGCCCGCTTCAAAAACTGGTGCAGAACGACTTTGCCAAACCGCACCAAACGCAGCCGCACTGCCACGCCCCACCGGTCCGCAATGATGAGGACTGTACTCTCCAATTCTCCCTTTCGCCGACTCTCCAGCTGGGCGGAGTAGAGATACACATCCAGTCTTTGGCGGGCAATCGGGAGAAATACCAAGCCTCTCAAATTCCGGACCACTCAGTCTCCGCAGTCGCCACTCGAGCTATACTTTCTTCGTCGCGCAACCTAAAAAACGCCGAGTCTCCCACATCGCCAAATCTCCTCAATCGAGAAGTACGAACGCGGCTTTATTAAAATTGGCCGATTCCTCAGATCGACGCGTACACTTTCCTCCTCGAGGATTTTCCGATTCTCAAGATTCAACGATTATCTAGCGTCGCAAGGTATGAACGGTAAGGTTCAAACTATACGCAATTGCGGGTTCAGTAAACTGTGAAAGCTCTGGTATCGATCAGCATCAGATACATTTACTCATTCGCATCATCACAATGACAGATAATCTATCGATTCATGTCCAAAACGAAAGGTCAACCAGCCGTCTGAATAATATTTGTGAGTTAACCACCTCCTGATGGTTTGACTGAACAAGCTGGCACGTGAAGAAAGGCCCAAAAGCTTATAAGAAGATACATAAACGACGGCACTAATCGGTAACGACAGAGAAAAGCAGCAGGCAATTGACTGCGTGATGATATGAAGCAAGTGCTGTTAGTTGAGTTGTAACGAAGGGCAATCATCGATTGAGTAAAATCGCAGAAACCCGGTGCAGCGGCCAGTCGCCTAGTCCAGCCAATACTTCTATATCAGCAGTACGGGCTGAATGGCAACTTTTGGGTGGACGAAAAACCGTCACAGTGTATCGTCTGCTGAACCACAAGTCACTTTATGGGGGGGGGAGGGAATTACAATGGAACACAACTTCGATTCTGAACGGAAGTGGTATACTTGGCGCATCTTAAAGAAAGATAGAAAGTTGCCACAAAATGTCTCCGTAATTCAAGGTGCACTACCATTCTTCACAGGCCCTGAAACGGGAAGAAGCCGGCTACCCGGCGCAGACTAAGTCCGAGGGATTTCGTCCCCAGCTTCCGTAGGTTCCTTTTTGAACAGGGCACGTCGGATGTTGGGGATTCCCAGTAAAGGGGAGGGCTCGTATGGGCGAAAGTGTGTTTTTGGTTGTTGAACGGCCTTTTTGGAGAGAGTGGAGGAATTTTTGGAGGGAACTCCGGAAGAGATCGTAAATCGCGGGAAAACTTCAACAGCTGATAAAAACGGAAACATGGTCGATATTGCTAGACCATTCACCTTCCCTCCCCCCCCCCGCTCCCGTCTCGCCAATTCACTGGAACAGAGTAACTGGACTTAACAGAGAGCAAAGAGAAGATAACAGCAGATGAATAGTTATAAATGGAGTGACAGCTGATGGTAGGCAGTGACCAGATGGGTGCAGACGAACCGTCCGTCTCCCATCGATCGGTAAAGTACGTTTCTAATGTGACCAGTGATAAACAACTGCGGAAAACGCGCTTTGATTTCCAACAGCTGCCGACTGCGTGCGGTTGCGTACGACGAACGTTCACCGTAACCCTACGCCACAATTTTTTCGTCAATGGAGACGCACACTCGAACCCTACAACTGAAAACGCATTTCGCGATTATTTGAGAGGAAGAATTCCCTGCTGTACAAGCCAGTACTGTCCGCAGTCCCAGAAGTTGTAGCATTTCCGCCTGAAAAGATTAAGGGACACCGGAATCTTTATAGTCGCAGCATCGCGCGCTCTAACATAGTATTTCATAGGTAGTGGTGGTTGAGTAAACAGGCAAAGCGCTAGTCCTTGGAGGGGGGGAGGGGCCGAAAACGCGAGTCCTGAGTACGTCACGTTATTTCGTCGCGACGCGAAGTAGCGCTCCACATCTCGCAGCCACACCTTTGCTACTTTCAGATATGGACTGTGAGTAGTATGTCGTTACACTAATTATCCCGGCAACTAAATGGTGAGAGAAACCGCGAGTTGGAGCCTTTTTCCCGCCAAATGCATTCATCATGAGGAGCGCAACAATAGTGGAAAAAGACTGCATGATAATGGGCTTCGATCCATTCGCCCGCCCCACCCCCCCCCCCACCACCACACGAGAGAAATAAATTACATTCTCGTGTCAGGCGTAAAAGACTGCCCACATGACGCGACAACGAGAGGGTACATGGAGAATCCCAGCTAGGAGACGATGGGTCGCACCAGGAGGAAGAATGGGTCTGAAAAGGGGGAAGTGAATTTTATAGAAATTTGGAGGCAGCGTTCAAACATACTTACTACTCTCTACCATTTTCGAAAATGGGACCGGATCTCGACTTTTCCACGGAGGCCGATTCCGCTGAAAGTGTGGGTTAACTCGCCTCACTCTTCGACCATCCAACCGCATCTGAAAATGTTCACGAATATCAGCATCCGCGTCGCTGAAACGCCCGGCCCCCCCGCGCCACCCGCCAGCGCCACAACAAACGGGCTAATGCCGTTTGGACTCCAGCAACTTCGGCACCGAGCTCATTTTTAAATTGCCTAAGTTACCAAATCCGCTAAAAACTTGTATGTAGGGGTAGTTTAACATCCTGATTACGAATATGACATTCACTCTTGCCGCTGGCGCTAATGGATGACACTACGATTACCTGCGCTCCGCTAAGGCTGAGCCCAAGAGGTAATCGTAGTGTCATCCCTTGGCGCCAGCGCCAAGAATGAGTGTCATAATTGTAATCAGGATGGTAAATAACCCTTGTGTACATATTTTCAGCGGGTTTGGCGACTTAGGTAATTTAAAAATGAGCTCGGTGCCGAAGTTGCTGGAGTCCAAACGGCATTAGCCCGAAATGCCTCGATCATCGGCGCCTTCGTGGCGCGGGCCCCCCTTCCACCTCATCTCTGTTCAATTTCTCCTACATGTCATAACGTGGTTCACATGGTAACACTTGTTATCTGAGCACTGCAAACTGAATATGGGCCATCCCTTCCTTCTCACAGTTCCCGAGCTTCCTAGCACGATTTCTTCGGTCTCACTTCTTGCAGCAGGGTTAGAATGTGACTCTCTTGTGGTGGGATGCTTCCAGACTTGGAGATGGTTGAATGCACCTCCTGAACACAAACCTTGAACATTCTGGTCTGAGCTATCAGCACTGTGGGCGCTAATGGGGGACCACGTGTCTTTATGCTCAATTCCCTTCCCCATGCTCAGTCTCAGAAGTGCGCAGACGACAATAGGGTGGGACATCGTCGTCTTCGGTCGTAAAAGAGTTAACAGAGCTGCGTACTCCAATCAACTCTAATAGCATACCAATGCTTTATTTAACTGCTCTTATCTATTGGATACTGCAAGGAGAAAGGTAGAAGCACCAAGAGTGCGTTCATACTTTGCGTTATTTTGAAAGTTTTGAGCGCACACCAGCGATTTGGGTACGCCAACGTACGCTGACGTTGAACGATTAGTGAATTATAGGTATCGTCCAGCGTTTTAAGCGACCGCAAAAGTATGAGTATCGATCCAGCGCTCAAAACGCTAAGAGCGCGTTCAGACTTCGCGATCGCGCGATCGCGAAGTCTGAACGCGCTCTCACGCAAAGTATGAACGCACTCTCTCACACGCCCATGTCACAACGGATACCGAGAAAGCTGTGATCGCCCTACTTTGGAAACCTGGTCAGGTCCCAACTGTTAGCGCCGGGACCAGTAGGCCCAAATGCATTACTCGTTGATATTCACGATCACTAAAAATAATATATCCTTTTAAGCGAAGTGGGCAAAGAATTGTTATCAATGGGCTACGCCGCGGAGTGTGGTTCTGATGGTGACATCGCTCCCAACAAAGACTGTCAACCTTCACTTCTTCATCGGCACAATTTCGCAAATTCGACAAAGGTAAGCTTCTAACCTTACCAGCCGACATAGCTTTTCGTAATAAACCGAGTCAAAAATCCCTATTGGGCTCGCAAGTCATGCCTTAATACAGGAAAATAAGTGAATCGTCGATTTCTGCCTCTCTCGATCGACACATACTTAATCCCTTTCGCCGATTCTCCGATTTTTCCATGCGACTGCAAGGGTGAGTAATGCTCAGGGGTTGGACGCAACTGCTTCTCGTCCCTTCCATCCCACTACCGTATCCGACGCCTGCTTTTAAAGAAGCTGTGATGTTTCTCTGCTTGCTGTGTTTTTTCTTCCTTCTCTTTTTTCACTTGCCTTAGTTCTTTTCACCATTTCTATTTTTTGGTACTCATAACTCCCCTTTCCCCCTTGTCGTCAACAAACAGAGGAATCGCACGCGACCCGCGCCGAAAGGAGCGCTTGTTTTAATAGTGGCGTGTCGACCTGGGGGTCAGGTCTCGCGTCCGATGTTCTATGTATAACTGTGTTTACTGCGACAACAGCGCGGAGAGTGTTGTAATATGACTTCGTGAAACAGCCATAAAGCCTGCTGCCACAATTGTTTTCAATGAAACGTTTGATATTTCCTCCCATTCTTATCATTTTTGCCGATTTGTGATGTGCTGCTCACATTGGTGTCGTGTGACTCACTCTATCGCTGTGAGGCTTGATAAAAGCACAAAGGTCCTTTTGAAGGTGTGCTCATCCGAAAATCACGATTTAATCGCGATTCGATCGGAATAGCTCATGTTCTCTGTGAAATGACGATTTAATACCGCATACTTGACTTCAGAAGTGAGCACACTTCGGCAGGGGGGATGCCACTTTACACCCTAGCTTCTCGTCATGTTGAGCCATGGAGTGGAGATCTGTGAAATCCTGTGAAGCCATGATGTGATACCGTGAGAGTTTGTAGAGATCACTTCTCAACTCATGTAAAGAATTCTTGCCAATTCTTGTGAAGCTGTGATCAATGGGAAGCGGCGAGGTTGCAAAATGCCCCCCCCCTTGAAGCCAATGTGCCTAGAAGTGTGCTCAACTGGTGCATGTAGTGCCTGAAAGAAGAGATAAATCTTGATGTCAGATCGTTCTAAATAATTTAACGACATAGTAAGTCAAAAAGCAAAAATTCTTTTGAATGCTGGTGTAGTTAGGCGTCCATTTTGATTCAGACCCTTAGAGCAACGGACCCAGGGCACATCGTTGTTGGGGAATCTCCCAATAGGGGGGTCGTATTTGGCCGCCAGGAGGGGGGGGTCGTATTTGGGCTGAGAAAAATTTATTTTGATAGTTGATTTTTCTCGCTTCATGGACGTTGTCCAACCTCGGCAAAAAAGTGGCGGTGGACGTCTGTACACTACACACTCACTAAAATCCTCCCCAACCAATGATGTGCCCTGAACGGACAGGAAAAGCTCTTTGCCAAAGCCTAGGTTTAGAAGAAATTCTAAGGAGGGTGAAGAGATCGCTTCCACTGTTTGAGCAAAACCCCTCTTCCAGCCGGCTCGCACTCGTTTCTTCCCAGTTTTCGGCCCTCGTTGCGGTCAGATAATAGGAAAAAAAACGTGAAAGTTGCTCAGAAAAAGCTTTTATCTTCAAAAATTCCCTTGCGCAAAATTATGCTTATTGCAATGCGACGATCTAATGAATAAAACGCCTGACCTCACGGCACCAACTTTCCTTTGTATTCTAGGTGTATTCGTCTCTTATTTGTACCTACAGCTTCTTATCAGTGATTGAAGTGCTTCAGAATGAACGCGGAGGAATCTAATGAATTCAAAAAGGTCCGCGTCTTTGCCTCGTTGCCACGTACCGTTCGAGGCTTCCCTACGGTGATTGGTTCCAGCCCGAAAGGTGATAAAATCATTTACTGTAATGGGAACTCTGTCTTCATCGTCGATGTTGAGGTATAATCTTTTTCCAACAATACCTTATCTTGAGAGTGTGTTCATACTCTGCGATACGATCGCGCGATTTATTCGCTCGAGGTGTTGGGTCGCGCGATTCAGGCGATCAGATCGCGAGGTATGAGCGCGCTCTTAGCGAATGAACAGTTTCTGCAGTCCAGTTTTCATTTGCTGCCAATTTTTCGTTTCTTATAGGACGTCACCAATGTGGACATCTATACCGAGCATCCAGTGGCAACCACTGTCGCCAAGATGAGTCCCAGCGGGTACGTTCTTAGTTTGTTACTGCCTGTTTTTGCTTCATTACTTTTGACGCACACGGTTACCAGTGATTGAAACTCCGTTAGGATTGATTCTCCAGGAGTTTAATTGCAGGGAAACTCTAGGACAGCCTCAAATGCAGCTATTAAGATACCACCCACAGCTTGAAAACCTTGGGCTACACTCATACCATTCAAAGTCCGCGAGTCGAGCGATTCAGTCGCGTGACTGGTCGCGCTTCACCACATCTCTGGACCCCTGCAACTACTCGTTCAATCACAGTCGGGATGATACTTACCTCAGACTTTGAAGTTGTTCAATGTCCAGCGGTAGAGCACCTTCAGTTGCGCTGGCGCGACTGAATCGCATAGTGGGCAGAGTATTATCATGGGCTTTGCTTAGCTCCGATAACCAGAAAAAGCCATCCCCCATATGGTGCCTTGCTAGAATAGAATTGTCACTTTTCCTTTACAGCAGAAAAGGGGCAGCTTGGAAAGGGCTCCAATTGAAAATTGATAGGTTGAGCACGAGGAGGCTGGAGCCCTGTGAGATTCATTTGAATTTTAGAAAAGCTCACACGCACCGCTGAACTCTATTGAACTATTTCAGTTTCTACATAGCATCCGGAGATAGCGCTGGAAATGTGCGTATATGGGATACAACTCAGATCACTCACATTTTGAAAGCAACTTATCAGGTTTGAATAATATGCCCTTCTTTTAATGGAATCAATCCGGATCTTCAGAAATTGGTCGAATCTTAGGTGTTTTCTGGAAGCGTTCGCGATATCGCATGGAACGATGACAGCAAACGGATAGCTGCTGTTGGAGAAGGACGTGAAAGGTGAGCTTTTCAGGTATCCCTGGGTATACTAGGTTTATTTGATCTTTTTCATACAGTTATTTACATCCTTTCATGTAATTGTATGTGATTTAGATTTGGTCATGTATTTTTGTTCGACACGGGCACATCAAATGGTAACCTTTCCGGCCAGTCCAGGCCAATGAGCAGTATTGATTTTCGCCCCGCAGTGAGTTCTGTTTCGATTTGATTTGGTGTTGAACAGTCTCCGATTACCTGATAGTGTCTCGTAAAATGCAAAACAGGTGCAGTCATGATCAAACGATAAAGCTTGTGGGGGGGTGGAAGCATAGCTTGGAGCGCAGACAGATCAGTTTTCTCATCTGCTCTGTCGGTCTCAGGGTGGTATCGTGGTGGAAAAGGAGCTGCGCAATGCGCGCCTCGTTACACGCCATACCGTTTGCAAGGATCATTACTGTACTAGAAGCGATATACTATCATAGGCAAAACGAGCGTACGGAGGCGAGTCCATGCTATGGACGGGTTTGGACGAAAATAAGGCCTGTTCGTTCACCTCCATAGGGTATAGAGTTCTACAGTATAGATGCATGTTTCCTGGGATATGTACGTTAGTGAGTGTCCCATACTTTTGCGGTGAGGTCGTTTCCCCGAAAATATGGGTAAATGGCCTCTGTTGCCTATACCTGCTCCACTTACTGTAGCTTCACTTTTTCAGAGACCTTACCGTCTTGTAAGCGGGTCGGAGGACAACACTGTTGCGATCTTTGAAGGACCACCGTTCAAGTTTAAGACGGTATTATTCAGTACTCTTTGTTCGCAGTTGTGTCTCTGAATACATTTCTTATATTTAGACATTCCATGAACATTCTCGATTTGTTCATGTTACACGGTACAGTCCGGACGGCTCTCTCTTCGCAAGTGCTGGTGCTGATGGAAAGGTAAGATATTTCGTGATTGGACGAATCACAGTCTCGAAAAGTTACTTTTCAGTAGTTCTGTTCGAAGGAACAGATGTACAAAAACCGGGAATTAGTGAGTGTTCGTAAGGTGAGGCTACATTCCATAGAACGTTTTTGTAGTGAGGTTCCACTCATTTGAAAAAAATTAATGCAGGGAGGTGCTGCCCACGCTGGAAGCGTATTCGGACTGGCTTGGTCACCTTGCGGTCAGAAGATTGCCACAGCATCCGGGGACAAAACGGTAAAAATCTGGAATGTTCCGGAGAAATCTCTCACAAAGTAAGTTAGGTTCCCACTCATTGCCTTGTTAGGCTTATGCCTTTTGCTAAAAATACTTGAAACATTTAGAGTGGTAACCTTCGGCGACTCCACTGAGGACCAACAGATTGGAATCTCATGGAGCCCAAAGGCTCTCGTATCAGTTTCACTTGCAGGATTCCTTAACTTTATCGATCCTGAAGGAAATATAACTAGGGTAAACAAACTCCTTTCCTATTGTTATTCTGTGATGCAATTGAGCGGAATATCTTATTTTAGGTAGTTCATGGTCACAATAAGGGAATAACAACACTAGCGCTTTCTTCTTGCAAACAATGGCTGATTACAGCCGATTTTGAGGGGCATATATGTGAGTGTTCTTGCCATTTCATGCTTCCTTTCGACCGTTGGTACTAAACTGCTTGAATGTTTCTTTAGCTCGTTGGAATATTTCAAATGGCGAGTCGATTCGAGTCCAACCAGCTCTTCACAAATCTCAGGTACATGTCACAGCGTGAGTATCTGATGGTCAACCGTAGCCGTATAATATCACTTCAGGTGGTGGGGTTGACTACTGGAAAAGATGAAGTCGTGATCAGCTGTGCATGGGACGATACAGTCCGTTTTACTCGCGGAGTCATGGGCAGTCCTGGTAAGCTTTTCGCTAGTGGATATTTGATCGGTGCGTGATCTTACCTAACTTAGATTCCATACAGTCATCAAGTGTGAATTTGCCATCACAGCCACAAGGTATGGCTTCGGAAGGTCACTCGACTGTTATAGCATGTTACAAGAACATTTTGGTGTTTGAGGTTCGTTTTTTGGGGTTTCGGTTATAAGTCTTTGATTCTTGCCAATCTGGGCACGTCATAGGTTGGAGGTCTCTTACGCAGGGGTAAGGATGTTCATTCGTAAGATGTTACCGAACGCCAAAACGTGCTCTGAGCTCAATACTAGATGTGTTTCAATGAACATTTTAGAGTATCCGAGTCTCGACCTTACGAATATGTATGTTTAGAAACACATTCCGCGATTTCCTAATGTGTAGAATCCTTTATAGAAGTTAGAAGACCTGCCATTGCAGAAAGTGTACCGCTTTGGCAGCTAGAAAGTGCTTGATAGGTGCGCCAGAGGCTTGCTACGTTGTCTGGCTCCACCTACTCGGGCTCAAACCTCCGATCTTCCCATTTCCCATTCCATTTTTTCGCTGTACAGCGATACCGTCTTGCTGGTTGCGTAGACCTCTGCCACTTCCCCATCGGTTTATGTTCTCCTCGCTCACTATCGATTCGTCGGATTCTGTCACTGCGCTTTGA
>MU947409.1:0-11414 GCA_036418165.1 Cooperia oncophora
CGTCTTCTATTCCAGCTTTATACTCATTCTTTGCTCTTTCGCTCCGGGGTACTGTAGGATGTCGCAAAAATTCCCTTGCAATTTGCTGAATGCAAGAGTGCTTTTGATTTTTCTGCCCTAGCTCTCACAGTTGGCAGACAATGGTCGGTTGCAGAGAAAGTTGTAAAGATGGAAGTTCACGCTGAAGGAGGAAAAACGGTGAGGATGATGGAAATGTGAGGGTGACCATCTACTACAATGGATGAATATTGATGATCATTTGCCAAGCATTATACAGCAAGATGAATTCCAGGCAGGATCACCATCCAGTCCAGCCCATTTGGCTAAGGCTAGGACATTGAAATGATAAGGGTAAGTGGATCAATCAATCCGTACTTGGATGCGCCATGCATTCTGCTTCAGCCCAGAATTGTGGTACTGCTTATCTCGACTTCGTCGCGATCTTGCGATAGAAATTACATTTTACAGTATCCTCTTCTCTATCATGTGCAATCAATGTAGAAATCAAGCGAAACCGTGCCAAGTGCGCATTCCTTCAGGGGTGACAAAAAGCCTTCAGATGGCAGAGCTTCAATAAAGGAATGCGCGCGTTCGTTTGCGTCTTCAGTGCCTTCATATCACCTGCCTTGGATTTACGCCATTCGAATTTTGACTCTCTTTTTCGATTTATTGCCTTTTAATGTGGCTGATTACGGTGAATCTGCTTATGCGATTTTTCTAGTTTAATTACCCAAGTTTGAGATAAATATTCTGTGCGCTTTGTGTTGCGGTGTTGTTGGGTCAGAGGTGCGCCGTTATTATCACGACTACACTTGATATCAGTTTCACACACTGCTTCTGAATGCGATGGGGCCTACATGGTCCTGCAGTCCATAAATGAGATTGTGACTGGGCTCATTTCAGGATTAACACAGTAGCACAGTATCCCTTCAAAGCCTCTGAGTTGGTGCCTGGAAGATTATAAGCACTCGTGTGGCCACCAAATGGATCCTGCAAGCGCGTAGGATACACCGAATCCCAGTGATTACGGTTCCGAATTGAAGACAAGTGCCAAATCCAAGGCGCCCTTATTCGCATGATCGTAACGACATAGCTTTCCCTGACAATCATGATTTCTTTTATCCGTCGCAAAGGGATTTTCTCAGGTGATAGTCAGATAGTCAGCCCACTGTGGGACCTTTCGACCGTGCAGTTAATCAGTGGCGGCCTGCGCTGTTCGGCGACGAGGGGGGGGGGGCATTTGCACTTTCGCTACTTCCCATCGACGTGTCGACCCATCTAGACAGCCTCTTCTCGAGTTGACAGGTTTTACCATGATGGCTTGACGAGCTTGCTCCAGCTTCACAAGAGTTCACAGGTTTCACCAGAGTGAGACTTGTAAACCAGAACTAGTGAAGCAACAAAAGTGCAAAATGCCCCCCCCCCGTCACCGAAACTGCGCCCGCGGCCTTTGCCCCTCATCCTCTAGTACGACCTGATGCGTTTCTGACACGCTCAATTTTGCCTGCCTCGGCTCATTAACCGAAGTGCTTGATCGCCAAATCGCCATGAAAATTTGTATACCCGCCGCTTAAACATAACAGAAGCATTATCTGCCTCTGCCCTCAAGGCCTGAGCCCTCAAAAGTAAGATAACGTAATGTCCCCATTTAGCGCCAGCGCCAAGAATGAATGTCATACTCGTAATTAGGATGTTTCTAGGCGCTTCATAATTGAGCCAGAAGCCAAAACTGAGCGCCTCCAAACGACGTCAGCCCCTCTAGTACTACACCGGGAGGATGCGGAAATTTTGCGGAATCGCCTTGTTACAGTAACCACAAATCTGCCATCAATCCATTACAACCAACACCTGCAAACTGTCAGTTCACGCTGTTTCCTTCCCGCATGTACAGATGGTCCCTTGTCCTACGACAAATTAGCTGCCACGTAGCCATCGCGATTGACATAATGCCATGTTGAAAACTGTCTCGGGCGCTCAGTCAATATCTTCAGAGGGTGCAGTTCTGGAAGGTAGGCGTCTGTGGCCGTTTTGACAATGAGAATACTCTCGTCTGGAAAAAGTAATGGACCTTGAGGGGACCATTAGCGATTACCGAATAAAATTAATAATTCCAAGTGTAGGAGGGGCAAGTCTTGAGCACAGAAGGCGCCATGTTTCTCATTCAAAAGTGCGTGGCATAGGGCCTGCACTCTAACTTGCCCCTTCCCTCTGTTCTTGTTTCTTCCAGACTTGCTGCTCATCTGCACCCTCTCACTTAGACAGCATTCGGACGTTCGGGTGTTGAAGCATAAGGTACGATCATGTGGCGCTTGGTCTGAAATGGGGTGGAGATGCTGTCTAGTGGGAACAATCGTGAAAAAGCGAAGGGAAACGACCAAAAAAACCTGCAAAAAGTCTTTGTTCTACACGACTTACAATTAGGGAACAATTTCGGACGAGTTTCCGTTGACATTGTATTAATAACCGCTACGGTAGGTACGGCTGCATGTATGCATCCATATATCCATACAGGGTACAGCATCGTGATGTGTGAAGTGGTCGTGTCAGTACGACCCCCACCCCCCTTCCGCAGCACCTACCCATGTGGAAAGGAAAGAGCCGGGAAGTTTTTTAGATTTTTCCCCAACCTAATTTTTTCCGGAGGTTGCCAAATCTTTTTCTACCCTTTCTCAAAAATAAAAATTTTTGATTGTCGAGCGGGGATATAGATATATAGCGCCAGTTAAAACGAAAACCAAAACCGCCAAAAAGTAAGAATCGGGGTAAATTGTTTCACAAGCGGCAAATCTTCTCTCCAACACGCGCACATAGACCCCCTCCCCAGCGCGCAAGTATGCCTCCAGTTCCACATCACGATGCTGTACCCTATTCCATACAGCACCGCGGCCGCTTCATATCGCTCCCTTCGCTTCATACTGCACTTCGCAAATGAAGCGATGTGAGCGTCAGCATCGCTCGGATATTTATGGGCGGGCGGGGCAGTGGCGGGCGTCACGGTATGTGCTGCTTGATCAGCGCCCTGTGAGTAGCATTTCTCGCGGATAGCTCCACGCAGTGCCTGCTCGGGACGCCGAATTCAGACTGCTATCAATCTTAGTCCTATTGGGAATTTATCGTACCACTTGAGTTTAAAGCAGATGCAGGGAATGTCAAGCGCACTGAAAGATGTAGTCCAGCGCCCTCATACCAAAGGACAACGTCCCCTCCAGCCAACCTTTTGCCTAGCCATACACTACCTTGTTCATTGCGAACTCTTCTACAGCTATGATCCTAGATGTCAATGAACAGCTAATTGGACACTTTTGTCTTCACATCTGGCCTACGAGGCAAACATTTAGGCCAATGGGCGCGGCGCGTGTACCCATCCGTATCTCGCCAAAAAAATTCCAAGATAACTTGAGGAGCTAGGTCTAGCGAAGCTCCGGATAACTCCTCTACCATCAAATAACCACTGCGGGAAAATGCCCGATAAACCTCGTCTTCAGTATAGCCATTGGTTCGATTGTTAGTTATAATGGTTAAGGTACCCCACAATTACTGGATTTTACCCACCAGACATTGGCCGTTGATCGTTGCCTTCAGGCTTACAAGTACAGCCCGTGGGCGGAGTAGGATTAACATTGCTGACTCCGCCTACATTAACTACATAGAATGGTAAAGAACAACAGTTCGGATCCACTGAAAAAAAGTGGAACAATGAGTGTTCCAGCAAAGTTTTCAGTGTTTTGTAGGGAAAACAAGCAAGAATTGTTAATTTTCACGTTTATTGATCGAATGTTGATCATGAGTCAAATCAAAGTTAAGAATTCAACTTTCACTTCACCATCGTCGAGGAGGTTGAGCGGCGGGCGGTCTGGCGAAAAGTGCGTTATTGAACGCACCCAACTCCTCGTATCCGGGTGCTGATGCGGATCCAGCAGTAGGCGCAGTTGGAGCCGTAGCCGGCGGTGGCGTATAGGGCGGTGGCGTTGCAGGCATGGCTGGATTCCCTAATATATTGTCTGGTACGTTACCCATCATGTCCAATATATTGGTGGCAGTGTCCCTTGAAGGCATTCTGTTCTCTTCTTGTGATCTACGCAAAAGTCTTTTGAGATTTCTAGCAACCCGGGCAACAGATTTCATTGGAGCAGCCGGAGGAAGTGGTGGCGGAGGAGGAGGAGGGTATCCTGCTTGTACGGGAGGCCCATCAACAGATTGCATCGTATCGTCCGTAGTCATGGTCGGCATAGTCCCTTCCATTGTTGGAGCCGTTCGTCCTCTAGAATCTCGTGTGTCGGAAGTCCGTCTGTCTTCATAAGTAGCCCCCCTTTTATCAGAAGATTTTCTGTGTCTTTCCACTGCTTCACTTGGATGTTCGTGGACCCTTCGCTTCTCCGGAGCGTCCCTTTCCTTTTCAGATCGCCTTGGTAGATCTCTTGGAGTGCCCTGATGAATGTAGCATTAAGCGTAGTTCATGATAAAGATTGGCAGTACTTGCGATACAAACTCAGGGTATGTGACAAGAGAATCGTAATTCGCCGCGCTGGTGGGCGTCGCGTGCGACGTCGCGCCCGCAAATGACGATGGTTCCAGGTAGTAGATGGCGACAACAGGCAATTCAGAACCGAAAATAGTCATGAATGTCTACGATGACGGGGTCTACATGAAGTCCGGTGCTCCAATCGACAGGTTAACACGAGTTAAGAAAACGCCGCGCCATCGCCGCGCGCGGCGGAGCGGCAAGTTACGATTCTCTTGCCCGTCTCGCACAAACTTACCCTTGACCTGGAATCTGATGAAGACGACGAATGGCGCTGAAAATGATGTGATGAGGTCTTCTCGCTCAAGTATTCTCAGACCACATATTTTGCATCTTGTTTTTCTCTTTCTAGGGGCTGAGGTGGCGGAAGAGTAGGAGTGATCACGCGTCATGCGTGCGCAGCAAGGGGTTTATATCCGGGGTATCTTCCGCTTGGCTAACCACCCATTCTTCCGGGTCGGCGAAGTGGGTAGCGGGACTGTCTAAGCGGTTGAAAGCACTGATTGTACACAGGCGAGGCTGTAGCACCATAAGCGACTGTGTGTGGAAGAGAATATCAACTCTTGAAGAAGTTCGAGCTACACTTTGTTAATTAGTCCGTAAGGGTAGTTATTTCCTTAAAGACACATGGTACTAGTCAGCCAATATTGGGTGTGCGTGACTAGCCCCCAGCTGTCGAAGCGTAGCGGTTTACCCGTCCTAACATGCGCAGGAATGGAGATACAGGACAGTGATGCATGCTCCATGCTCCGTGCGTGCTTGCGGAGCCTCCGCCTAATGCTAACAGATCCGTCCAGCGTGCGGCGTCGCGTCGCGCGCAACGTCTTGCACTTGTCCAAGTCCCGTAATTGCGCTTTGAAACGCAAAGTAAAACGCCATTTCCTGATACGGATATTTGAGATGCTGCAAAATAAGAGCTGAGATTGATGACAGGCGCCAGAAATGCAAGCAGGCAATGCGTCCGATTTTGCCAATATTCTCCGGAGGCCGCACAGTTTCCACAAAACACATGAAAATAAGTACGGCCTGAGCAATCCAACTCGTTATTATGAGAGACCCGACACAAGCCAGTACATGGTTCGTCCTATAGTTGTGAAGTAGTACAGCCCTCCAAGTAAAGACTGCCACTTCACAGATCACAGCGGTGATGAGCGAGTACGCGCTCGAAATTTCTAGTGCTTACGCGCACCAGTTAGGACCGCCCACCTCATAGCTGCCTCTGACGCAAAGCCCGCTCAGCTTATTTTTGTTGGGGCGGCACGCTTGATCGAACTGTATGTCCTTTTGTGACCTGCGCTCGTGCCATCGAGTGATGGCTCTCCTTCATCACATGGTTTATTCATTGGAGCACATACAATCCTCATCATTACGGACTGTCGGGGCGTGTCAGTGCGGCTGCGTTTGGCGCGGTACCGAAGTCGTTCTGCACCAAATGTTGAAGCGGGCAAGTGACATTACATGTATTTATTATTGGTATTATTAGTTTCTACCACTTTTTGTCGCATACGCGTTTCAACAAAAGGCTGAGAACGGCTTCAACAGTGTGCGCACTCCTACTGGCTGACACGCCCGACAGTCCGTAATGATGAGGACAGTACAGTTCATCTCCGATCCAGTTCGCAAGGTACAGTCGTCATCCTTGCACTTGATAGTCAATGTCAGTGCGGCTGCGTGCGGCGCGGTCGCCCGCACCCGTACTGCACCAATCGTTGAACCAGGAAGTGACATTACTGTATTATATCCTTCGTGTTACTCGTTTCTATCACTTTTTGTCGCATACGCGTTTCAACGAAAAGGCTGAGAAGGCTTCAAACAGTGTGCACGCTCCTTCTCGCCGACACGCCCCTATCAAGTGCAAGGATGACGACTGTATACGCGTAAAAAATAACGAGTGATGCAATTTGTACAAAAAGCTCGACACCCACACGACACTAAAAGAATGAACACTATCGCTAAGCTTAAATTTTGAGTTGCTTCAAGTTTCTTTTTCCTTTTCAGAGTTTTTTGTCGTGATTTTGTTTGATCCGTATTTTTAATGCTGATATCCACTAGTGGAAAATGTGATAAAGGGATTTGTGAGTCAGGGGTTACACAGAGACTGAAGAGGTGTTGACTGTCAGGGAACGATTTTGTTTATGGTGTTCTTAAGGACTCTTCTTGCTCTTTTCTTCTCTCTTTGGGGAATTACTTATCAGCTACTGTTTCATAATTGAAAGCAATATTCATGCACACTTTCATCGCGGGACTGTCTCGACAGTATTTCATGAGCTTTGGAGCCAGAATGGCAGAAAGGACAATCGCAGAAATTTTCACGGCGATTTTAATTAATTTGCGTTTCCTTAGTTTTTTCAATTTTGTTTTATTTACATCTACATTCGTTGTTGTTCATTTCTAGCCTTTGTCATCTTCATCACCTTCTATTCGGACTTTGCAGCATGAGCAACACCTCAAATGTTATCCGCATCAGGAAATTGCGTTTTACTTGTATTCCAAACGGCAATATTACAGGACTTGCAAGCTGCGAGAGCCCTGCGCTCGACCACGCGTTGCGCGGACGGTTGTTAGCATAAACGGTAGTTTGCGCCGCAAGTGGCTTTGGGCGGAGCATGGAGAGTAGCGTGCTTCACGGTTCTGTATCTCCACTCCTGCGCATTTTAGACGCGGAAAACGCTACGATCCGACAGCTGGGGGTTGTATAACGCACAGACAAACTGGGTGTGATCGTACCATGTGTCTCTAAACTCTATATTGGACAGTATACTGACGCTGACACGGAACTGCACCCATTAGGCTAAATCGCCTTCACTGCCCGCACGTAATGCCGAAGTACAGTCCAATGTTAAGTCGACCCAGCAACGCAAACTACCAGTCAAACTGCAAAATGGGACAGGATTTCAGCCAAATGAACTCGGATGCTACCCAGAGAAGAAGTTTTGGAGAATTCGGACTGAGTTATGCAGTGTGCGGCAGTGAAGGATAAATATCCCTAGTGTATCCTAAGGCCCTCACATAGTTTAAGACCTGACAGGGGATGGAGACATAATGCCCACCTTGGGTAACCCTCTCCCGATTCAGTGTATTATGTGATCTCAATCAAATGAGTTGTACTAGACCCCATAGGGACCAGGGTGCGTCCTTTCGCTCATTTTTTCCACATTTTTCTGTCCCAGACAGGAGTGAGAGAGGGAATCTGGAGCTCCGCACTCCGTTAACGATCGAAGATCAGGGAGAGAGTTGCATTTGCCAAAGTTTCAAAGATCAGGTAGGCCGAGCACGTCATGCATTTTGAAGACGCCCGCTGGACTAGAGCGATTCCATGGGACGTCAAGTGAACACCTGGACGACCGCCTACGCAATGGTCTTCGTGAAAGTTCTGAACGAATGGTATGAAGTTCATCGTGTCCCTCGAGCAGAGAGAGTCCATTGGGCAACTCTTGCACGTTGCAGGGACGAATGGAGACGTTACTGGCGCCCTCGAGGAACTCGATGATCAACGGGAGCACAGGTGATACAGGCGACCCCGTCCAAGGCGAGTGTTTGGCCTAAGCTGCTCCAGAATTCACGGGAATGCTGGTATTCGCAAGCAGAGCTTACCGATCTTGAAAACCGGAATCGTCTTTTCCGCCGACTTTCATCGTGCACAATGACGAACGTTTGCGGTTCTTCAGGTGGTTGTATGCAGCACAGACGATAGAAGCAGAGCAAAAGAAGCAGCAAGAAAATTGCTGCAGCAGCGTACTTGATAGTATTGTCTATTCCATTAAACCATGTGATGATACCCGTAAGATCGTAACCAAAGAGGGTTACAGAGGAAGACTCCTCCCTGAATAGAAAAGAAGTAAAAGCAATATCTTTCCTTGGGAATGAATGGATGAAGGTGTCTTGTAAAAAAGCATACCCTTTTGGCTGTTGTGGTGTTAGTGTGGCTAGACCGCTCGCTGTTGTCTTTATCACTTTTGTTCTTGTAAATTTTGTTCTATTTGCTAAATTAGGGAAGTATCGTGAAAATTAAAGGATGCACGATAATCTGGTACTCGGCCTTAGATGGTAGCAGAGTGCTATAGAGTGGGGAAAGTGGTGCAAGAACGTAGTGAAACGGTCAAAAACTGCAAAAAAAGCCCTTTTGTTCTTAATGATTCCAAAACATTTTGGACGAGTTTCCCGTAGGCATCGTGCCAATAACCGCTACGGTAGATACGGCTGCACGTATGTACTCATATATCCATGCAGCACCGCGGCCGCTTCATATCAATCCCTTCGCTTCATATTTTACTTCGCAAATGAAGCAATACGAGCATCAGGTACGGTCGTCCATTTGTGGGCGGGCGGGCGCGGTGGGCGTCCGGGTCGGTATGTTGCAGCTTGATAAGGCGCTGTAAGGGTGGTTTTTCTGGGTAAGGCACCACTCAGCGCTTGCTCAGAGGTGCCGAAGTTTATTCTGCTAGGCTTGTTAATCCCACACGTCCTGAGGATTTATCCTGTCTTTTGCCTTTAAAGGGCGAACTGGTAGAGGGGGGGGGCGTACTCTACTACTACTCGTCAGGACGTGTCTGGTTTAGAACGCAGCGACGAGTATGCGATGGCTCAAAATGCTGGCTCGAAATGCTGACTACTTCTATTTCTGGCTTATTCTGGCTGTTTCTTTCGAATAGTCGCTTCCATGATATTTTCTAGTCATTTTCTTTTCTGGATACTGGACACTGAAAGACTAACGCACTAATAACTCGGGAAGATGGGTCTGATTTCTATATTGCCGCTCGCAAGCATTACAAAAATGCTATCGTTCCCCCCCCCCTTCTTTTTATGAAATTGCAGGTGGCTATCTCTGCAACAAGTTAAACTTACCTATCGGAGCAGTGAAAGGCTTTCCGGGAGTTGGTAGTCGTGGTTTAGGAGGTGGAGAAGGTTTTGGTTGTTGCTTGGTGGTGTGAAGCCGTGGTGGATCTGGTTTTCGGGTAGGAGCAACTGAAAATGATCATTCTCTCACGGTACCCTGAAAACAGATACGAAACCACTGGGAATAGCTAGTTTAACCCCTCTTTAAATAGTTTTTGAGCTTTCTCTATGCGCTTTTGTACCATGCGCCGAAGTCATAACTCAAACGGGCACTAAGGTCAGGGCACATCATTCGCTATGTAAACCCCAAGGAAGAGGGTACAACTAAGCCACTAGAGAATGTTGTAATCATTTACCATGTGAGGCGTCTTCCGACTGCTCATTTTCCCGGTTTGATGTGCGCCATATATTCCCCACCTCACCTCAGATAGCACAGTCGTTTTCGAGAATTCCCAACAGCGGGTCGTATCTGGTTTCCGGGAGAGGAGGCAGAATTGTAGGGGAAAAGTAGGGGAGATTTCAGGGAATTTGGAAAAAGTGGCAGGAAGTTGGGGAAGTTGGTCTGAGAATCGGTAGAAGGGGATTCGTATCTTCTCACGGCTTTTCCCGTTTCACATGTGCTATTTATCCCCCCTATCTCGCTCGACGGCTCGATTCGATGAGGAGGGACAGAGGGCCGGAGGGTAGGGGTCGTACAGACTCGACTAAAATCCCCAACCAATGATGTGCCCTGCTCCACCTCCCTCTATGGTTGGTGGCAATGCAAAACTACCAGTTCTGGCACTTGATCGGAGATGTCCTCACACCCCACTTGCCTGCAGCTCTCGAAAGGCTTGCTGAGAGCTCTGAGAGTGAGGGTTGTAACACGGGTCAGAAACCGAGGGAGAAAGTTGGAGCGTCACATTTATCGAAACTTTTCCACCATGTGACGATGTGCTTTGACAAAGGTAGCTGTGGGGAGGGAGTAAGGACGCCCAGTGTACAGTCTTGTTCGCTGTGGATGCTTGACCTGTCAGCGGGGGGGGGTGTGAGCACGGCGCCAACACGTTTCTTACCAGTTGTTGTCGCTTTGCCCTCATCAACAATTGGAGGGGACGGGCTGGCGCCGCGCCGTGCTGAACCCAGCCTCCCAATTACGCCCTAGCATCCGGCGAACAAGGCCACATGTTCTTGGGACGGTTAATTGGTTTCCTCTCGAAGTTTCCTCTCCTCGAAAGTTTGGAAGGAAGTTTTATTTTTGGAAGAAAAAGACGTCCTTTCGAGAAACCCCTTTGAAGCGACAGCGATCAGCGATTCTGCCCGCGCATAACCAAACTCTGTTCGCTTAGAAAACCTAATGCGGCAAGAGTAGCACTATTCTGCAATTGATCCCAGTTGCCCCTCTAAGGCAGCGTTCAGACTTCGCGACGGCAGCGCTTCGGTCGCGCGTTCGACGCGATCGATGCAGTCGAAAGCATGCGCATCGATCGCACGACCGAAGCGCTGCTGTCGCGAAGTCTGAACGCTGACTAAACGGACCAGCGCGCGCGTTCATGCTCAACGATTACAAGCTCTCAGTCACGTGTAGGGAATTTCTCGAGGAGGCTCGTGCTACTGACCGCGCTCTGCGAGTACTCCTTGGATCTCTGCAACTCGCACTACTATTAGGTTTTTGTCCAGGAAAGTTCTCAGCGTTTTTGCACCTATTTTTGTACATTCACTGCTGATTAAAAACTTAATTCTGCCTTGTTTCTCAGTAGCACATCCCTGTAGAGAATTTCTTGCGCTATCTGATGGTGTAATTGCCGTTTCACCATTGCTTGATAAACCCCTTTTTTTTCAAGATTTTTTTCAAGCATGTGAAAAGAGCACTTCGGACGATTTTTTTCTTCGACTATAAATTGGGCAATCCGCAATCGAAACAGCTCAACAAATTAACCAGGTGTGGGGGCCCAATAGTGCTAGAGAAAGCACTGTGCGGCAATGGCTCAACAAATTTCGTTCTGGAGATTCAGCCTTGAAGATGAACCTCATAGCGGTCGACCTAAAGCAATATCTGACGAGGATTTTAGGGGGC
>MU947413.1:0-12123 GCA_036418165.1 Cooperia oncophora
ATTCGAGACTGAGGTCTCCATTCAAAGTTCCATGGGAAGTTCAAAGCATTCCTTTGTGAGAGTGCTCACTTTCTCCAATGCCAAGTGAGTAACAGGAAGACGAGGATCACCTCCACTGCTCTTCGTGACTATTGGGATCTTCCCATCTGAAGGGAAGGGTGGGGTGGCAGTCCTCAGACCCACGGAATCCTAGAGCATGAAAGGCGCTGACTTGATTACTGCAAACACCTTTGAGAGAAGTTGTTTTGATATGATGGGTAACGTAGACGCAAAGGATAACGCACCTGCCCGCAAAGCATGAGGCGGGGGTTCAAGTCCTGTCTGGTGTCAAGGGTTTTACCCACGACTCCGTATTCTTGTAATGATCGTTTGAGAAAGCACTGATCCTTAAGAACCATGTGAACTTATGGCCAGCGTCCAAAGCTTCATCAAAGAGGACTACGGTGCGAATTTCTCGACTCGCATGAGCATTGGTTCTGAAGGCCTTTCAAATCCTTACTGTAAAAGAAGGTTCTGCCAAGTTCGCACCGAGCTGTAAGAAACACATTGATAGCGAGCACAGAATTGGAGCCGGATCTCAAAAGGCGGACCATTAGCATCAGGGAAGAGAAACCAACGGCATCATGGCCAGAAATCGTCATAAGAATAGCGGATAAAGGACGCGAAGGATCTGAGAATGAAATTCAACGGTTGGTGAATTTTCTCAGTTTTTCACGTTTCAGATTTGCCTCGTAGTTGCCCGCACCGCAGAACTTACAACTACCATTTCTGATGGCTGAAATCAGTAGTTTATTGGTGACCACCTCCTATCCTTAGGAAAAGTGGGAAATTCACTAGAAAACTGGTTAACAGTGAAGGGAAGGTGAGTGAACTTATGATAAGTAGACATGAAAGGGGGTCGCACACCAGGGCACAGCATTCGATGGGGATTTTGGTCGAGCTTTTACGACCCCCCCCCCTTTTTTCAGGGGCTGGTACGACCCCCCCCATGCTCGTACGATGGCTGACATGGCTGACTGTGGTTGTGGTTACATAGTACCTATAACACAGAAAATTCATAAAACTCATGAAGTGAACCACGTAACTCCTAGCCAGAAATACGACCCCCCTCTCCCAACAACGACCAAATACGACCCCCCTCCTCCAACAACGACATACGACCCCCCCTCTCCCAACAACGGACATAACGAACCCCCCCCCCCCTCCAAAACGTCCGCAAAGCGAGAAAAATCAACTATAAAAATAAATTTTTCCCAGCCCAAATACGACCCCCCTTTTGGCGGCCAAATACGACCCCCCCCCCCATAGGGAATCCCCATCGAACGCTGTGCCCTGGTCACACCAGATAGAAAATTAGGCGAAGAGGGTTCTTACGTAAATAAGTAAGTGAGAGCTATAGTTAATCAAGGAAAAGGTAGCTGGAGCGGTACACAATTACAGCGTCATTCATTATCCTTGCTGATCTCCGCCTATAGCAGATCCTTCCGCTGATAAATGCCAGCTCTCGAAAAAGCTGAATAGTTCCGGCTCAGCTGGAGGATCTGGAGCACGCAGCCGGTATTACTAATCCAGGAATGGATCATATGCTGGAAGGAATAGCAGTGAGAAATGATGCTATAAGCTTGACTTATCGCCCATAGAGATCGCGAGGCCAATTAAAGATTTCAGTATTCGAAAGAGCTTTCAGTCAACTTTACCAGACGCGGTGTAGAGAGGATAGGAAAGACCAAATGTAGCGAGAGAAAGACGCGGGCGCAAACATACACGATCGCAGATATTGCCAGAGGTTAGCGAAACTCGACAAATTTTGGAATATCAAAGTGCGTGGCGCAGATGGTGCAGGCGACTTGAAGCAACGGGCGCGAAAAAATTCGGCTGCCTTAGTTCCTTTTCAAATAAATGCGAGTGCGACGCTTTCGGGCCCTGCACGTCCCCCGGCTCCGGCGCGAGGCAGTCGATGCGGATCGCAATTGCTGTTAGAAGAGAAACTGTCCAAACGGAGATCAATATATTCCATGCTTGAAGAGACAGCACAGCGAGGGAAAGTCGCCGGATCCGGAAGGTAAGGAGTTATCTGGTTTCTCTACGACTGGGACGTTATGGCGACGAGGAAAGCTGATAGTTCAGCACGATTTTCCTTCTCGGCAGGCTATAGCGGTGTGTGACAACAGAATCGCAGTATGCCGCGCTAAAGGGTGCGGGCAGCGACGCGGCGTCCTTGGGACAAGTCATCTTGCTTGGCGTTTTGTATATGACTGCTCACAGATCTACTCATTTCGGCAAGCAATCTTATCCGCATGACTTCACAAGAAGTTCCCTGCTCCAGTCGACGGACTGATGCACACCGAGAAGTTGCCCGCATCGCCGCACGATGCACCGCGCACGGCGGCGCGGCAGATTACTTGCATTGTCCTTCTATCGGGCTATAGTGCTGTCCCCCTTAGCGTCCAACTTCACCTGCCTTTTTACCCTTTCAGGATTCTTCGGCATTCGGGAGAGAAGTCGTGTATTCAGACGAGCGAGGGAAGCAATCACGCCGCAATCTGTTTTTGGACGTCGATGACACATGACACAAAATGATAGATTATGATAGAAAATGATAGACTACTAATACCTAACATCCGAAAATTCAGTTCCCGATCCCATGCTTGGTTTCTATATAGGAGTGACGTTTTCCCTAGCGTCATCCGTCACGGAGTTAATTTTCTTGAGCTAATGTTATTTACTCCAAGGCAGATGATCCCTACAGGTGGCAGAGCTGACTCATTCGTCAATCTTTTGTTATTCTTCCAGCAAATTTCTGACTGGAGAACTTTACCCATTTCTGATTTATGTCTTTTTTTTTTTTCTCAGTTTAGGTAGGATCGTAGATTGTCGTTAGTATAGTTGAGTTCTGTGGAAGCGCACCTGAGCGTGTATAATAAATAAATAAATAAATAAATAAAACTACGATAGTAACTGCATGTCTCAGTAAGCAGAGCGCTGGTTTGCCGACGGAAATTTAATTGACCATGACCGTGCAGAATCTTTGGACATCGCAGAGGAAAAACGGATAAGCTAGTGAGCTGAGAGGATAAAAAGCAGAAATTCAAAAATTTCAAAGATTAGTCGTTCGGCGCGAATTTGTGGTGAGTGACTCCGTGATTATGATGTTTCCCACACGAAACTATTGGTTGAAGCCAAAAAGAGAATGCAGTCGTGAGAAAGTAAACAAGAGCTTTATTTTCGAATTTCTGCTTTGCTTTGTTTTCCACGAACACCCCCTATGAGAGCTGATGGATTACTATTCCACGCTTTACGGAATCGAATGTGGTTACACAAACTTCTAACCAAAGGGGACTAATTCAGTGGCAAGGGGAATCCCGCAAGGGGGTCGTACCGAGTCGCTGGAGGGAGCAGTAGTCGCATACTCTTCTGATGTTTTCGGTTATTGAATCTTCTCGGTTTTTCCTATTTTATTTGCGTTATACACATGCTCCATCCTTCCCCGACCACGCGCAGTTTTTTGGGGGAAATAAGGAGGAATTTTTATTGGGAAGAACTCCGACAATGTGGTAGGAAGTTGGAAAGGAGGAGATGTTGAGGAGGAGTCACAATCTTGCAAAAATCCCCTTCCTCCTCTCCCCCTCCCCAAGCATGACGTGAGCTGCTCACATCTTCGTGAGATCGTGTCTGCCATCTCGCTTGTCATTCATGTGATTCTATGACTTTCGCTTGGCTTTTCTCCGGACTCTCGCGAGTGGTTTGATAAGTGATTCTTCGTTTCTCGCTTCCTTCATATAAAGAGGTCACTGAGCGCTACACATGCACTCACCCTTATGACGTGATATTCGTGCTGGTGCTTCATGTCAGGCTGCGCAGGATGGGCTATTTGTGAGAAATTCCAGTTCGGAATAACTGTCATGGTCTAGGGACAGTAAACTTGGACTAGATCCCTTCATTCGCTAGAGTATCTAAGGTGCAGTGGTCATAGACAATAATCCATCAATCGCTTCAACTTTCGTGTTTTTTCTGAGCTATCACGCCTGCATGGCGTTATATGACCACTGTACCTCAGACACTCCAGCTTTTCACACATGCTAAAGGCAGTTGGCACGATAATTTCATTACTTTTAAAAAGAGCAAAGGTGCCCAGTAATGCAAAAATAGTGAAAAAACGGGGCGAAATGGTGGGGAAACCACGAAATGGGGGCTTTATTTCTTCGCTGCACTGCGGCAGTGGACGAGCGAACGGCTGGGGCGGGCGCTGCTTTGGACGAGTCTACCGATTGAACCGTTTACTGCTGGCAAAAAGCCAGCAGTACGTTCTACGTTACACTACATTACACGTAGGCACGGGCGGTTCATACACGTAGGCACGGGCGGTCCACAACGGCACGTCCTCGTGCTGTGATGCTATACGTCCAATGGTAGGCGGGCGGGCGAGGTGGGCGTCCGGGTCGGTATGTTGCTGCTCAATAGGGCGCTATAAGGGTACCCTCCTTGGAAAAGGCACTACGCAGCGCCTGTTCAGGGTCACGGACTTCTGCCATGCCAATTGTATTAGTCCTACTCGTCTTTAGAGATTCATCGTGCTAACTGCCTTCAAGAGGTTCAGCCACCACGGAAGTGCTCCCCTTGGAATTTCCGTCCCTCCTAACACGACATGACAGATTGCAGCTTGTCAACTATAAATTGCTAATTACTGCCTTGCCAAGCGGTGGATGCAGGGCAACGATTTAAGGGATTGTTTTGTACCGCATCACAAAAAGTGCAAGCTGCACGCATCAGCCAAGCTTCTACACAGAAAGTAGGAAAACTAGGATATTATGAAACGAAAGGCCTGATCAGAACACATACTCAATTGGCCAAACGCGATCGTATAGCACCAATACAACTGAGTCTCTGCAAGAGTCCTGAGAAAAAATAGCAGAACTTTCAGAGCTCCTATAGCAACTCGTGGAGATCGTTCAATGCCCATCGCCTCGAATTATTCGCTCGAAGATAAAGTCCATACTCAGCATGTAGCCGATGTCACACACCACAGACCCTTGGTTTGTTCCTCGTTCTGAGCTGGTAGGTTGGGGGAGGAGTACTTTAATGAGTAAAGCACAATAGGGCATAGTATAAACGAAATTAAAGCTAGCGGAGGAGACTAGGAAGTGTAACGTGGACAGCAGAAATTGTGGCACACTGTCCAAGTGTGACATTCCAAGACTGAAGCGCTTGAAGCACCGGATGACGTCGCTCTCGGAGGTGAATTTGCATGGGTGACGATTTGATTGCGCCCACAACAGACTAAGGAAATTCGGTTTTCAACTCCTCTGATGGGATGGGAACACCAAATCAAAGCTTATTAGATAGTTGGATGCTGGAGAGGCGAGATAGGAGGTGCAGCGTGAAACGAATAAGTAGTATAGCAGACAGCAGTCTTCGAATTATTGAAGAGCGTAAGAAAATGTAGCCAAAAATAAGCCGAGTATGAAACGGTTAGGAAGGAAAAATGGCAGAATGGGGAAAATGACGCCATTCTGTGAGTCAAAAAGCAGAGCCAATTCAAAAGAGCTTCCATGGAACAACGATGGCTTTCTAGATAATTAATATGAGCTCCGAACAGAAAAATATACTGAATCAGGGAAATCGCAGGGAATCTACGTCGCAAAGCCATCTGGTGAGACTCAATGAACCATTCAGAGCCTCAAGGAACAGAAAAATAGAGACGTAGGTGCAAGTATGGAGTATGCCGAACGAGTATGCCAAACGAGTTTTGCGTCGCCGCGTAATAACCATATATTCTAACCTGAAAACGCTTTACCTCATGTTATGTATGCATCGTCAAAGCAATGTCGCCGTCGTCCATTTTATCGCCTGCTGAACATGCAGACGAAAGTTCGTTACAAATTTTTCGGTGTTCATCCAAAGCCAGTTACGGTAGCATCAGGGTCAAATCCCGGATCGGCTACCGCCCAGGCCAAGCGAACCCTCCCCTCTAAACTCCGCTAACGGTAAATTGGTACCAGATTCCCTTGGCAGGATGGAACCTTCTGGTCTGCACCTTTTGTGGCCCCCGCAAGTCATTGTACTTTTGCTGGGAAATACCATCAGTTGATTCATTTTGTTCCAAACATCTATGCCCAGACACTCCAGGGGGTTTGCGATCTTTGGAGCGATTACCTCAACATTAGCCGAAACAGTTTCAGTTCTTGTGATGTTTCGCTGTTTTATAGCGCCGCCATCTGGCAGCTCATTTGAATCGCAAATTGGCGTGTGCCTAGCGGAACTCAAGTATGACGCAACTTTGCTGAACTTTGTGTTGACCGCAGAAAAGGCGTTCGAGTTGAAGCACAAGATCGACCAAAAGTATGCACTGAGGGCAGCAGGGGGTTTTATCGTCATGCTTAACCCCTGTGCTGTTTTCCTGGGAACACATTCCACGCTTGCCATACGGGCGGAGCCCGATCTACCTTATACTTCTACAATGACCTGCCCGCCTTCTCACCATCTCAAAAAGAGGAACGTGCTCCGACTAAAAAAGCACAACAGTAGACATGGCTGCTTCGCCTATACAGCAGCATGGAATGTGCCTCTGATGAGCGTATTGAGTCCCGAGACAACGAAGGCATCACTTCTACAGTCTGCTAGCTCCTCACTGACTTTTGCCCCCAGCTTACTTGTCTTACTCTTACTCTTATTTGATTAGGGTTAAATACGAAATGAAAGCGTGTACTAAGTGGGGCTATAATTCGTCTCTGTATCCGTCAGATCCGTCTAGGAGGATAAGTACACTGGCTTATGCATTGGCTACAGTTATAGTGGAAAGAGTGAATTGTGAAAAAGGGAGTGGAGAAGGATTGGGTCTTGAAGGGTGTTTGGTGCAAGGTCTTTCTTGCACCGAAGATTTGTGCAAAGCGCGTTCTTTTCGGAATTTCTCTCATGGAGTTCGAGTTCTAGCTAACTCAGGCATCTGATGCGGTGTGAAAACTTCAGCCTCTGCGATTCAAAATTAGTCGACAACCTCAACAGGACGAGCTGGGGATCTGTCTCTTTCTTTCTGAATCCTTCCCTCTACGAGCGTTGACTAAGCTGTACCAATCAGTCGTGAACGACTTGAGACCGTCCATGTAGAACACATGGGTAAACTCGAAGGCACCGTCAGAACTGGCGCCGAATCGGCTTGTTCGGTCCTTGGACATGAGCCTGGATACAGGCCGAATTAGGTGCTATGGCACTATGGTAACTACGATTGCCTAACTATTAACTCCCACTTGGCCGATGGATATGGTCCCTTCCGTGTATAAGGCGAGGATCACCGCTTTCTCCGTCTCTTTTTACACAATTAGGACCACGGGAAAAGGGTGGGGAAAAATTCATTATTCTGAATCGGTATCGTTCTCTGAGGGACTGCCGATTGACTTTCGTGTCGTGGACTATATTCGGGACCAAAGGCACTTCATCTTTATAGGCCATCAAAACTTCTGTGAGATGAATTGTCAAGGATTTATCATGGGTATTAAGCTGCCTGAGTCTAGGATATTCAAAAGAAAGAACTTCATAGGAGGCTGATTGCAAAGAAGCCAAAAAATCCAGAAGATTATAACTGCCCACAATTTTTTGCAACTCCTGGAAACTTATAAAAGAAGAATAATCGGTTGGATCTTATGGCTTCATTCGAATAAACATTTTGAGGCTTTTTCTGATTTTAAACACTCGTTTCAGAAGGCTGTTAGAATCGAAAAGTATGAAGGAAATATAGCAAGAATGCTGTTCTTCGATAGAATGGAACAAGAATCAGGTCCACCGAACTGGCGAGCCTTAATCTTTGTTGACTGTGTGGATGTCTCCCTCACAACCTTAGTACAGTCGCTATCGGAAATCACGGGCTCAGCATGCGATGGCTTTCGTTGGCCGGCGCAAAGCTTTCGTCACGACTTAATTCAAGCCGCCAAAAGCCGCGACGCATCGATGGAATCTGGGGCTGAGCCCGCAAACTCATCGGGCGTAATGGAGCCAAGACATACTTTCTATGATAGGTGTGCCACCACTTTAGCAAAAATCGATTGGAATCGCGACTTCATATATTTATTAGTCTCGAAAACTTGAAAACCCTTGAAACGAGGCTTGAGAGTACGCCCATATAGTAACATGATGATTGCTAGGTATTTTTGCTCGTTAGACTGCGAAAAATGTGTGGTCGATAATGTGGAGTGCGGAAATCCGGGCTACTCTATTTTAGAACCCCATCAACAGCATTGTGGGACAACAAAGCCATCAAAGTTACCAGCCAATCAAATGTCTCAGAGCACAGCCAGCACTCCAGGAGGGTCGGCACGACCCCTCCCACCTGAATGAGGGTCTTGTTACGACCTCCCCCGACCTTTCCCAACACCTACCTACCAATTTCCAATTTTCCAGTTTTTCACCCAAAAATTTTCTGTCGACGGGGTGGAGGGGGGCTGGGGGTATATAGTACACATGAAATGGGAAAAACCACGCGAAAAGTCAACAACGGGGAGAAAGTTTTTCTCAATGCCGCCATTACCCTCGAACCCAACGCCGCCAATTCCTCTCAAAGGCAAATGCGACCCCCTCCCTTCTCCCAGCGACCAAATATGACCCATCTCCGCAGCGGGAAAGTATGACCCCACCCCTTCGCTGTTTCACACAACGATGCTGTACCCTGTTGGAGCAGAACTGGCTAGCGCCGCAACAAACCAAGCCCCTGACACGCTCTTGTGTCCGCAACGAACAAGACTGTACCTTCCGTGCGGTAGATTAAAAAGGTCATAAAACGACTTTGACTGCACTAATAATAATTGGTTTTGTCGTACTAATGTGCGGTATTAGGAAGAAGAACTCCCTAGGACGAGAAAAAGCAATAAACGGAGAATTTGTTGCAGTTCGGCCTGGTGGGGGCTCATCGATTTGCCGCCGCTTCATACGGAAACCTGTCTACTCTTGTAAATCTATGCAATAGCATGAGCTTCGTTCTTACGTGAGAAGAGCCCGCAGATCCCATCAAGGCGAGAGGTGTAATCTAATGGGAACTAGGAACAGAAATTACCAAAAGCGCAAAATTTCCCCTCCTCCCTCCCCTAGGCCGAACAGCGCCGATTCCGGATGGAAGGTAGAATGCGTGGTGCACCCTAATAAGGGAGTTGTTAGAAATCTTTCTCCTATTCCACGGGCAAAGAAGCGAAGTGGTTGTATGCGCGGCTCAACATCTGCATAAGGATATATCCGCCCAATTGAACTTCAATGGACTTCTACCCGAGCGAATATTGGAATTTGTACCATGTTTATCTAGAAGGATACATGTGGCAATTCGATCTTTGGTAACTAGTTTCACACCATTTACGCGAACAAGTAACCTTTCAATAATAAAAGCAAATCAAATACGTGGCGCATCTCTCAGCAAGGTTGCGCATCGTTGGGGACCTCATAAGGAGGGGTTCCGAACTTAGACACTGGAGGAAGGTGGGGCGTGTTGAGGATTCCATTGATGATTTTTCGCAATTTTTCCACACAGAAATTTGGGAAGATGGTTGGAGGACGGGAGTAGGGGATCGTGTCGGAGGAAGAAACTGTGTTTGTGGGAAGGTCTGATTCCGCTTAGCTCCCACCCCAAAGCTGTCTCGGTTGAAGGAAGTTGAACGGGCCGGACGAATGGAATAACGAAGATAAAAGCACCGTTTTCTGATAAATTAACATAATACACATCGCACAACAAGTGATGAAAGTTGCGGGATCGAGGAATGGGAGGATGGTCAGCGCGAAGGGTAGTGACCACCAACATCGCAAGTCCAGGGAGGGGCAAGTGGGAACTCTGGATACCAAATTAGTATGTTCCGTCAGCCTTGCTGGAGGGTGAGACGAATCCAATGGCCGCATGCAGTTAAGAATTGTGATTCAGGCAAGATGGGAAAATGTTGCCAAGATACTGTAAGGAATGAGAAAGCAGTCAAAACAAAGAAAATCACCAACTAGACAATGCTTCTAATAGCACTATTTAAAAACATCAGATGGGCTAAGAACAGGCTTATTTTGAACCAAACCTGGGAATGTTCAAGAGAATTTGTGATTGTGAGCAAAAAACCACGCACAGCCCAGGAATTGATCTAATGAGCCACGCAGTTTTCAGAAAAAAGCATAGGCTTTGCTGGAACAATTGGTGTTATGTCCGTGTGGTCGTATTGGTGATGCTGAGCACCAATGGTTGCAACGGCGAATTGGCCAGTTGATGCGAGCGACATGAATTACTGCCGAAACCAGAGCCATACGCAAACCTTCTCATAAGTCATTGTGATGGCGCTACAATTCTAAAAGGGAGTCAATAGGGTAACATGCCAGCCTGACTAAAAGCTGAAAAACCTGAATCGCTGCGGATTCTCTGGAAGGTAGTCAAAGGGTAATATGGCTGGTCGGCTGACGTAGCCATAAAACCCAAATCAGGTTGCAGGTTTATTACATTGTGTAGGGGCCGTACAGAGCTCAGTGACAGTGGAGGGGGTTCTAAAAAACACGTATGCCAGTAATTCCACAATTCGAAATGTAATTTACATTAGCGTTACGGTGGGGAGTGGGGCGAGAATGGCATTTGCGTTCTTAACACTACTGTAGGTATGATTTGAATTGATCTGTTTACCTGGAGGGGTAAAGGACTCTTCGTATACGGGGAGCACTCCGTGACTGATTTTACGCGTATGAGGGTATTTGGAGAAGGGCACCTCGCACCTTCAGAAAATCCAGAAATCTCCAGTGGGGAGAGTCATATTCAGTTGCTGGAGCGAAGAACGGGGTCGTATTTGGTGCCAAAAAATTTTTCTCGATAGTTGACTTTTCCAGTTTCACGGGCGCCATCCTTATCGCTGGAAGAACTTCCATGGAGAGAGGGAACGACTTGCTCGTCATTGGGAGAGCAGGGGGAGGGGCGTATTTGCCTCTGTGAAAAGTTTGCAGTTACTCCGTTTGACGTTTGGCGCTTTTTCCCGTCTCTGTGGTGCTTAAATTCCTCTTCCACGCGATCGACGATTAAATTCCAACTGGAAAAGAAGAACTGGAAAATAGAAAAAAAAGAAAAAGAAAAAATAGAAAAACTGGAAAATGTTCGGAACTTCTGGAAAATGTGGCAGTAAACAGGAAAATTGGCAAAATAGTAGGTAGGATGGGGTAGGGAGGGAGTTGTATAATAGTACAGAATAAATTCGGGAGGGAGTCATGTTTTCCGAAAATTTCCTCCAGCAGCAGGAAGTGCCCTGATGCGGATACCTGGGCATCTACACCGGACGATGGTCCCGATCGTTCTTCCTTCTCAACCCGTAAAACCCACAAAAAAAGCGCTCAATGGTTATAGGATGAAATCATGAAAGCAAGCCGCTAGCCATAGTGAACTTTGCTGGAACTGTTGGACTGCTGGAGTCCTTCATCACCAAAGCGGCACTTTCCAGGTAACATTGGAGCAGCTTCAAAACCCGGAATAGTTGGTCAAAATAGACGGAGAATGCCGTCATGAACGCTCCTTGAACCTCTGTTGCGAAGGCCCAGCGAAGGCAAAAGTTCAAAGAGCGAGCATGGCATCATCGAGAAATAAGATCTCCGCCCATTTCGAACGGCTCCCGGGAGTTGAAGTTAGCCCGGGGAAAAGTCCTGAAAAGGACATAGGGCAGCTGTCTAAAACCGATGCAAACTGTGGACCTTCTCAAGTTCGAAGGCGGTGGTGGGCGGAGGCACTCAAATATGGCTCGGTTCTGTTCACAAATGAACATCCAAGGATTTATTCATTTCTGATCCATGGGCAAATATGTTTTGCACCTTCCCCTTACCACTGAAGTTGAAATATGAAGGACAGAGATTAATAACGAGAATTTAGAGATTACAGGGATCAGTTGGACGTGGTCAGTTAGGTGCCGTTGGAAAACAATAAGTGCCCGTCTAATCAGCTGATGCGAACTGCATGAAGAACGTTGGCTAATTACCTTTGAAATTCAACTGGATAATTATCTCTTGGAATAATTGTGCTGGAAATGAGATATTGAAGAGTGGGAAAAGCCAAAGTCCAGAAGCGGAACTCAACTGATGGAATGTACAGTCACACAGCAGGATGTATTGCACAACGTAATCACTTCCTATGGAATGGGCTATGCTATG
>MU947414.1:0-14239 GCA_036418165.1 Cooperia oncophora
GTCCAAGGACTGATCAGCTGTCGGTTGTTATTGTTTACTGTTGTGTATGTATATGTTTTTCTCGATGCCCATGATGATGTTCTGAGACGGACATTCGGATTTTCTCCGCAGCGCAAGCTTATATAAGTAATTTCGGGAGCAGTTCGGCGACGGGGGACATTTTGCACTTTTGCTACTTCCCATCGACGTGTCGACCTACAGCATCTCCTCGAGTGGGCAGGTTTAACGTGATGGCTTGACGACCTTGCTCCAGCTTCACAAGAGTTCACAGGTTTCGCCAGAGTGAGACTTGTAAACCGGAACTAAGGAAGCAATGATAGTACAAAATGCCCTCGTCGCCGAACTGCGCCGTAATTTTATATTATATTGTTGCCAAATAAACCAAATGAAGCGTCTTGTGGCTGTCTTGCCAGTAAGAGTTCGGTACCTTACTTTTTCGCAGTCTATGATGGGATGAGGTGCTTTCTCTATGCTAGATTGGGAAAAAGTAATGGAATTCAACTTCCGCAAGAGGCGATACCATTTTTATGCGAACAACTTTCCCTTTACACGGCTCTTTCGCAATATTCGTGGAGCTCCACCCTCTTCCAAAATCCATGAACCCCACGGAGGGTTGGGAAAACAGGTGTCCGACCATCTGTCAGAAATGGTGGAAGTCTGACTTCCAGAACGCCTGAAACAGGAAAAATTGGCAATGAAAAAAAAACTGCACCGGGCCAAATACGACTGTCTGCCCCCTCCTCACTGCTTCCTACCACTAAATACGACCAGTCGGATGAAAATTACACAGTTATACTTTATGCCTTCGTCAAGGCCCAGGTATTAGCAAACTTTTTGTACCTTTTCATCGGCTGAGTGAAGGCAACCTTGTGAGGCGAATAGGTCCACAGCTGCAGCGTGATTAATTCTCCGCCCGAAAGTGCACGAAAATGGGGCTGGAGGGTCGTGATGCCTGGGTGAAATCTCTGCTTTCCCGCGAGCTACCGTGGAGCACTTGCGTCGATATCAAGTCCCGTAACGCAAAGCGCATTCAGCTGTAGGGGCAGCCAGAAGTGAGAGGACGCGAAGCTTAAAAACGGGCGCGGGCATTTTGCACTTTGCTACTAACCAGAGAGCTATTTCATGAGCTCACAAGGGTTGACAGGTTTTATCATGGTAGCTCGACGAGCCTACTCTAGCTTAACAAGAGTTCACAGGCTTTACCAGAGTGAAACCTGAAAACCGGAACTAGTGCAGCAGTGAAAGTGCAAAATGCCCCCTCCTTGTCGCCTAACAGCGCCGTGAGAGGGCTCAGACAAGTAGTTCGTTTGGACATGGTTAGACTTGCAATGCGGCAGCGCGGTCAGAGTATGGATACGGTACCTGGGTGTCACTAGCCTCCAGTTCGTTCCCATGCACTTTTGACCTGAGGTGAGAAAGTATAGCTGAGGGCCCCTACGCCCAGACATGGCAGCGATCAGGATCCACAGATCTGAGTACACAGTTTGTCCTCGAAAAGGACTTAATGATCCACTGATCAGTCTCACCGATATACAGTCCATATATGCAGGCAGAGGAGGTATACCTGCCTGTGAGGATCTTGAGCGAACAGAAGCAGAAACGTAAGAACGAAGGAGAGCCGATTCGGGGATACGCATCCAGAGCTAGAAGGCCCCTTTTTCCTACAGTATGGACTTGGCTCCCGCCGTCGAAATAAAAAGTAAGTACTAATCGCCGATTACGCCCGACGGATTGTCAACTAATTTCTAGGAACCTAGTTATCTGTAGCCATAGGAGTAAGGGACAATCAGGGGGGGCTGGAAAAACCCAATGGGCGGATGGTTTGCTGGGTTGAGCCAGAAAATCTGACGTGGTCGAAGTGGTCCCTCTCCTTCCCGGGCTTCTTGAACACCTTCGTTACTGAAATAAAAGTAACGAAAAAATGTGTCAACGAATCTGTGCACTGACTCCCCAACCTTGGCGATCCTGGATGGCGTTTTCCGAAGTAGTCGAAAGCACGTACCAAAAAAACGAGCGAGAGAAATGCGAGAATCAAGTTCATATTCCCGTTCTAACTGAATCAGTTCCGGCCAGTTCCCTGATTCTCCGTGCTTGACTCACCATCAGAGAGTAATACACAACAGCCACAGCTTGATAACGAGGAATCAAAAAGTTTGATAGTGGAGCAAATGTTTAGCCCAGAGAATACCCTAAGCCCGATCATTGTTCATTGTAATTAGAATGCCGCCCACTGAGAGGTGCCTATGCACATTGTATTGAACCCAAGGGCCCTAATACCACCAGAATCAGCTGCCGGTAAACAGAATGCCGCCACTCAGGCATCTGCCGGCGCTAAGCCAATTGGCTCTGTTCCGCCAGCTGCAAAAGCTGTTTCATCACGCAGCCCAACAACACCATCACCAGCGGTGAGTGCCGAATTGAGAACTTTCTCGGGCAGATGGAAGAGCTTGTCAGTTTAGGCAGCGGTAGCCGCTAAACCAGCAGCGGCTGTGCAGCCACATCCGAATACTGCAACGCCAGCTACTCAAGCTGTCAAAGGTGCAGCAACTGTGAGTCTTATTCCAGAATCACTTCCAAATGCTAGCAACAAAATACAGAATTTCAGCCTGGTAACGGGGCTGCCCCATCTGCACCAAAGTTGCATCAAACATCTTCTACTAAAGGAAACAAGCCACCAGCAGCACCGCCCGTACGTTTTTTCTGATGGTTATACCGCTTATCAGCATGGAGTTTGAACAGGGCGCGCGATCGTCTTTCACAAGTGTAGGCCTTAGAATCGTTAGGTCATTTCGACAGCGGAATAGTTATAAAGAGAAAGGCCAAAGGAAACCGTGAAACATCGCAAGGGAAACGCTCCTTGGTTTGAGCAATCACTGACGACACGCGCAAAGGGGACTTGGCGATCCAGAGGTCAAGGCAAGAGCTCGATTTGGCAGGAGCACATACGAGTGATCGGGGTATGTGACAAGAGAATCGTACTTCACCCTGGTGAGCGTCGCGTGCCCCTCCGAATGATCGAGACCGCGGCTGTATAGCGAGTTGATGAAGATGGATTCAGCTTAGAAGGGCGCGGCCAGCTTGTCCGCCTGTTCCCATGTGTTTTATATACGCATTCGAGTTGTCGAAAAATGGACTCCCTCTGTGTTTGTCGTACTGCCACATCCTGCAAGATTAACGAGAATGCTTCATGAATGCGACACTCCTGAGTGCTACCTAGATTCCGACTGGTTCGCCCTCCCGAAAAAGAAGTGACCGATTCCAACAAAAACAGGATGCATACAGGAGGGGCCAAAAAAAGACTTTTCGGCCTAGTCACATATCAATAAAGTTTTCGCAGCCTGGACCAAAAGACGTGGATACGGTACCAGGGGGCGATGGATATCCAAGATATTCCTTGATAAGCAGGAGCAGGCTCTTGCCCATCACCTTCATGTACATCAAAATATGAAGCCATCTCCAATCCCAGCCTCACTTTAGAAGGCCTAAGGAATTTACGTCAGCTTTACACAGCTCCGAAACTTCTTGTATGGATCATACATGGACAGCTACCTGGAGACCAGTACTCTTGATCTGGAAGACCTCCAACATCGAGCAGCACCGGCAACGTCGCTACGGTCTAAGACATCATGTCCACCACGTCGTCAAGGCGCGGGCTGATGGTATGGAATGGAAGTTCCTGCAATGTAAAGATCGATATTTCCTTCGTGGACCCGGATTGGAATTGAATTCCGACTGCTACATCGAACAGCCCTATGAGAATCTCCAGCCTTCACGTCGCCGATTGTACCATCTTGGAACTTCTACTGCCTACAGGATTGGCAGCACGTGGACGAAGGGCGCTAAAAAAACTCTCGCCTACATGGAATAGAAGGGTGTTGAATACCTGAAGAAGACGGAGTATCTGAGTGTGCACCTGACCCTAGCCCCTCGTTAGCGGCTCAAACGCAAGCTTAATCAGGGTGGTCTCGTGCATTGAAATATACTGACCTACCCACACTCACACCGAATGCACGAGTCGATGACAAATCCGATGGCGTATCTCAGAAGGCTGAGGCGGAGTATCATAATAGTATTTGATAATCTGTTGAATATGGTGGTAGGAATGTCCAGTCAGAATTTAGTAAAGTATAACTTACATTGCCTTTGAAAGTCGAAGAAAAAAGCGTCTTTTTTTGACCCCACCCCCTTTACAAACCATATCGCTGGAGAAGGTGTTCCTATCAGTACTCCATATTTCGGGGATGGAGAGTGTGGCTGTGTACCTGCACATGGCGTAAGTGTATGAACGTTTTGCAGAGTATTTCATTTGAGACCACTGTCGTCCTAACTTGTCAAAAAGGACAAAGAAGAGACCACCAATTTCTCCAAGCGGTCAATTTAACCTCCCACCAGGCTGGTCGCCACCGTCAAAAAGGGTGCGCAGCCACACCTTCTCCATCTGCAGGATATAATGTAGCCATGAGCGCGGCCACGGATGCGCCCATCTGTTGGATCATGTGAGTCTAGGGCAATTTTTATCCCCGAAGTCTGAGTGCGTCAGCATTTCCTTGCACTGCCTGTGGCTTTGCTGTTTCTACCTCAACAGAAAGAGTTCATAGAAGTGCAGCCGCGTCGCGAGTGTGTTCTACGTCCACGGAGTCGCGGACACGCCCTCTCAAACGAGGATATGCGAACCGTTTAAGCGATAGTAACTCATCTAATGAGAGTTTATGCAGCGTATCCAACTAGAAAAGGAGACCAAAGAGCAAATCCTTGCTGCAATAATGGAACCGCCAGGCGAAGACGATAACAGCTCGTTGATAAGCATACAACCTTCGCAATCTGAAGTGAATATAGATGTACAGAAGAAACTAGTAAGTGACGAAGGCTTAGTTGATACTTTTCGAACTTTTTAAGAAAACTTCGAGTAGTAGGAGTATGTAACCTCCTACTTTAAAATCTTCGTCATTACAGCAAGATTCGCCTGTGGTGAAGGCTTTCGCTGAAGCCGAGAAGAAGAAATCGTCACAACATTGATGTTAAATGCATGCTGTGAAATGATCAGATTTTGATGTGCAAATTCAACATGTGAATTGTAATGTGTTTTCCAAACTAATGGCTTTGTACGTTTATTCAGTTTATAACTACTGCCGATTAAACTTTGTAAGTGGAACAGAGCCCTTCCCAAGGAAATTTTGTTATATCATCTCGAAAAAATACCGCAGTAAGAAAGCGGTAGGTCAACAAAAAAGGGATCAAAATTGCTGCTGCACCGGCAATCCGCCCTGCAAGACTGAAAGGCGCTGTTCGCGTAAGCGTGGAATTGAAATAGGAAAGAGAAGCCGCCAAGGGAATAATTTACGGAGAGAAACTTCAAAGGGAACTATAGAAACGCCCCTAATAGGACCCCTCTATCCTCAAGCAATTGTACGAGTACCCGTCCTGGTACTCGTCCGCTAGCATCGTTTTCGGTCGGCAGCGGACTGAAGAGGAGCCTGGAAGGAAAGGGAAGACCTGGAAGGGAAGACTGTAAGAAAGGGGCACCTTGGAGTTTTTGGACCAACTTTGCCCCCCTAGCGCCTTTGCCTTACAGCTTTCCGCCGCGAAACTAGTACAAGGTTGTACATTGCGGACCACACTATCCACGCCATTTTTTACATTTTCAAAGGTCATCGTGGACCGTTCCTTCAAGTTCTGTTTGCAAAATTTTACGAAAAAGCGTGGCCGCTCAAATCTGCTCCGCAAGTGAAGAGGAGAGAAATTGCAAGCAGGGGCGTGTAATGATCGTCTCATCCCACTCATGTAGTTGTGCATACGGTCAATCAACGGATACAGTGGGTGCGGTCTATCCTTTCATTCTATAAACCAGTAACTTTGTGTGTCGGTTTGTATGTTTGTATGTATGTATTGTATATGTATGTTTGTCTGTCCGTCCGCAAAATACTTCACGGGTTCGAGTTCGCTGGAGGCGAAAACGACCGCTAGGCAAACAGGCAAATCGGTGCGGAAGTATCAATCCAATGTTTTGATCGTGATATCGGCCTCCGCTATATAAGACAACCATTCGGTACACTCCGAGCCATTGCACGAGCTGCTGGCGTGGCAGCTGGACGTGTGCTCGTGCGGGGGCAGGGTGGGGTGGGGCCGAGAGAGGGGGAGCACTGGGCGCCCCCCTCCTCTCTCGGTCCCACCCCACCCTGCCCCCGCATTCCCCTGCGCGTGCTCAGCCCGATCTGAGCATGCGCAAGAGAAGGAAGGGGACGGTCCGACTGGAACACTGGGGCGTTTTTTCAAGGTATGATATAGGTTATGGCACAGGAATATGTGGGTGACAAGAACTGCTAGCCGCTGATAAAGGGAGTTAGAGTGGAAAGGACAACATACTCATAACGCGGTACACAGCATCAGTTAGGCGTTGATTTCAGCAAATGATATCAAGGGGAAGGTGGAGAATGCGACGGCGGGTGACAGGAAATGATAACAGCTGATAGGGCCTGATAGAGAACGATGCAGTTGTTGTTCAATCAAACGCTGGAGCCTCTACACCACGAAATTATGGAGTTTTAGTGATAGCGACATTGATGACGAGTGACAAGCAATTTTATCAATTGATAAGTAAAGATAAGGGGACATTTTCACGACATCTCTGACCACTACACTGCCAAAAAAGCCTCTCAGTAAGCGAAATTTTCCCACAGCCATCACTCCTCTGATAGCACTAGAAAATGTACTCATCCCACTAGGGGGGTATATACTTCGCCTGAAACAGGAAGTTTGGAGAAATCAAAAACTCCAATATTGGAACACACTTTATGCGTTCAGTGAGTATTTAAATATTTTTTTTTGCTTTTCAACCTTAAATCACTGATGAGAACGAATAACGAAGTAGTTTGTAAGATATTCAATGAACGCTGCCTAAATATTGTCATCTGCAGCCATTCATGCAACCTTAGCAGGTGGATCTTCTTTAAAATTTGATATTGAGAACTCGTTCACAAAACACCTTTATTGGTGAGCTTTCGCTGCCTTAACAGCTTCCTCAGACCTTAAACATAAAATCAAGTACACATAGTATTACAATTCCTAACAACTAAGTTGCTCGAAATACAAACCAGGTTGACCTGCCCGTCAACGGCAATTTGGTTAGAGTCTGTAATACAATGCCTAATACAATGGGAAACGTGCAACTGTCAACAATTAAACTACAATGGATGACCAGCTTACCCCAGCGCAACTGCCAATGCAACTAAAAGTCGCTAGAAATGTGACGCGCGTGACATTTGACACATTTCTTTATCACTACCGCTATCCTATTAGCCTCATTGCTTCCATGAGCTCCTCCCTGTTGTTGATCTCGGGGGATAGCCGCTTGATAGTGAGGGCTTCGAGCAATTTTCTTTCTAATGGGGCTTCCTTCGTGCGGTGTATAACAGTCACTTTTAGAGCGGGGGGTGCTTCTTGCTGGTGGTGCAGAAGACGATGCCGCGAGAATCCGCTCTTAGGGTAGGAAGAGGGATTGCGTAACGCTCGCACATGTTCATCCATCCTTTTATGTAGTGGTCGCATGGTCTCGCCTACGTATCTTTGACCGCATCCTTCGCATGTGACCAGGTAAACTGTTCCACGTAATTGACAGATTTTAATTTCTGTGCAGTACGTGCAATTCGTTCGGCCACATTTGTCTTCATAAATCCGAGATGATGTCAGTAAGCTTCTTAGATTCGCAGGTGGTCGAAATATTAGCTTGATTGGAAGACGCGACGACTTAACGGCGTGGTTCACTTTCTTCGCGATTCGTTCATTGACGTAGGGTAATACCAGTGGTATCCCTCCAGCAGCAAAGAGAAGGTCTCCACGTTCTTGGTTGACACGTCGTATAACCATTCTCTTCCAAGATCATCGCTATTTTTCTGTCCACCTCTACTGATTCTCTAGTGCAGGTGTTGGTCTTCGTTGTGATAAGATTCCTTATCACGTTGGCCTTCATGTATAACGGGTGTGCACTTCGAGAATGCAGAAGGATATTCCTTGACATCGGTTTCCTATACCATTCGAGTTCCTTGATGCCATGGTTGATCCGAACCTTCGTATTGAGGAACGGAAGGAAGCCGCGCTCATCAGGATGTTCCACCGTAAAACGTATATTGGGATGAATATATGATATGATGATGTTCACCGCCGATGCAATGAACACGATGCTTCAAAATCTGAACTCGTGTGATCCCAATATACGTTTTACGGTGGAACATCCTGATGAGCGCGGCTTCCTTCCGTTCCTCAATACGAAGGTTCGGATCAACCATGGCATCAAGGAACTCGAATGGTATAGGAAACCGATGTCAAGAAATATCCTTCTGCATTCTCGAAGTGCACACCCGTTATACATGAAGGCCAACGTGATAAGGAATCTTATCACAACGAAGACCAACACCTGCACTAGAGAATCAGTAGAGGTGGACAGAAAAATAGCGATGATTTTGGAAGAGAATGGTTATACGACGTGTCAACCAAGAACGTGGAGACCTTCTTTGCTGCTGGAGGGATACCACTGGTATTACCCTACGTCAATGAACGAATCGCGAAGAAAGTGAACCACGCCGTTAAGTCGTCGCGTCTTCCAATCAAGCTAATATTTCGACCACCTGCGAATCTAAGAAGCTTACTGACATCATCTCGGATTTATGAAGACAAATGTGGCCGAACGAATTGCACGTACTGCACAGAAACTAAAATCTGTCAATTACGTGGAACAGTTTACCTGGTCACATGCGAAGGATGCGGTCAAAGATACGTAGGCGAGACCATGCGACCACTACATAAAAGGATGGATGAACATGTGCGAGCGTTACGCAATCCCTCTTCCTACCCTAAGAGCGGATTCTCGCGGCATCGTGTTCTGCACCACCAGCAAGAAGCACCCCCCGCTCTAAAAGTGACTGTCATACACCGCACGAAGGAAGCCCCATTAGAAAGAAAATTGCTCGAAGCCCTCACTATCAAGCGGCTATCCCCCGAGATCAACAACAGGGAGGAGCTCATGGAAGCAATGAGGCTAATAGGATAGCGGTAGTGATAAAGAAATGTGTCAAATGTCACGCGCGTCACATTTCTAGCGACTTTTAGTTGCATTGGCAGTTGCGCTGGGGTAAGCTGGTCATCCGTTGTAGTTTAATTGTTGACAGTTGCACTTTCCCATTGTATTAGGATTGTATTACAGACTCTAACCAAATTGCCGTTGACGGGCAGGTCAACCTGGTTTGTATTTCGAGCAACTTAGTTGTTAGGAATTGTAATACCATGTATACTTGATTTCATTTAAGGTCTGACGAAGCTGTTAAGACAGCGAAAGCTCACCAATAAAGGTGTTTTGTGAACGAGTTCTCAATATCAAATTTTAAAGAAGATCGTACAACTATGAGGCTCAGGGATAGCTCGATTTTATCATATATCTTAGCAGGTGGATTGCATGTTAATGACAAGTTAATCGCCCATCGTTGGTGTTGTGATGCATGTAATAAAAACGAGAGAGGTGTTGCAGTGTACTGTGCTACAATCCTTACATTCTATAAACCACTAACTCTGTGTGTCGGTTTGTCGGTATGTATGTATGTATGTATGTATGTCCGTCCGCAAAATGCTTCACGGGTTCAAACACGTCAGTGTAGGAGAGTGTACGACCGCTAGCCGGTGGCGAAACCAGTTGGTGCAGATGTATCAATCCAATGTTTTGATTGTGATAACACCCTGCACTATATAAGAGAACCATGTAGTGCACTCCAAACCATTGCACGAGCTGCTCGCGTGGCAGGTGGACGTGAGCACGTGCAGCGGCCGGGATGGGGAGTGGGTGGGGCAAGTGGGAGTGGGGAGGGTATAATGTGGGTGGGTGGGATTAGTGAGGGAGAGTACGGGAGGGGAAGCATAGAGTGCGTTTAGTAGAAACTCATCACAAGTGTGGTAATAAAAGCGCCAATGAAAGCGATAAGGTGAATAGAGGAAGGATCAACCGCTAGCAGAGTCGCGAATAAAATCCATGTTTTAGTATCACTTTGAGGCAATGTGTGATTGTTTACAATCTCACTATATAAAAGAATCATGTAGTGCACTCGTATGAACATATTGGTCAAAGATTATTGACTATCTGTATAAAAGAAAAGCCGGTGAGGAGAAGGATAAGTGCAACGGAGCCGGCTCAGCAAATCCATTCTTTACCTCAGAAGAAGGCGTGCAGGCATCAGCCGGCAAAGCCGGCTGGTATTTGATATTCTGTACTTCCTATCTATTTCTGAGATCTACGTATAGAATGGGCGTTATGGCCGAAACCAGCACGCCTTCCGCAACTCTGAGGGGTGCAGATTCGCTAGGTTACTCTGTCTATTATGATTCGACAACTAACGCGCAATATGAGCAGTTCCTACAATTAACTAATCCCATCCCGTTATGATGTGCGGCAGCCAGGCCAGCTCGGCGAAGCCGAGCTAAAAAGAAGGAGGAGAGCTCGGCGTCAGCCGGGCGATCCGACTGGTCCTACTATATATAATCCGCTAAGTATGTTGTGTGTGGTGTTGTGTGTGTGTGTGTGTGTCACGAAATTCATAGCGAGCGTCGCAGAAAAGATAGGATGACAGTTCCAAGAAGTGATATACATGGCAGGACGGGAACACTTTTGATGGGTGACAGGAGGTGATGACACTTGATAAGATTCGATAAGGGGCCTTAGAAGGGGGGGGTGACCGAAATCGTAGCGCAAGTTGCAGCAGCTGCGGGACCGTGATTTCAAGGAGTGATATACATGGCAGGACGGGAACACTTTTGGTGCGTGACAGGAGGTGATAACACTTGATAAGATTCGATAAGGGGCCTTAGAAGGGGGGGGTGACCAACATCTAGCGCAAGTTGCAGCAGCTGCGGGACCGTGATTTCAAGAAGTGATATACATGGCAGGACGGGAACACTTTTGTGGGTGACAGGAGGTGATAACACTTGATAAGATTCGATAAGGGGCCTTAAAGGGGAGGGTGACCGAATTCGTGGCAAGTTGCAGCAACGGCGGGACCATGATTTCAAGTACTGATATGCCGTAGGGTGGGGCTGGCAGAAGCTGATAATAAGATCCGATAAGGGGCCTCGGAAGAGGAGGGTCATCAAATTCGTGGCGCAGGTTACAGCAACAGTGGGAACTCAGATCCGTGAGGTGATATAGGGTGTGGGACGGGAACATTATTGGCGGGCGACAGAAAGTGATAACAGTTGATATGATAGTGATACGGGACGGGAGTGTTATTGGCGGGTACGGAAGTGATAGGAGCTAAAATTGACAAGGTAGCATGGGAAAATCCGCTTCACCGCTCACAACAACAATGCGATCGATATGACTCAAGTATAACGATCTCAGTGATTCCAACAGAACTCATTCCTCACTGCTTATTAGTAACGATCGTGTACGACCGCTAAGCCAGCTCTATTCCAAATGCATGTGGTTTGTTTACAGAGATGTTATGAACAGCAGCAACTGACTTTATCACTCTTACCACAATTATCTTCCATCAGCAACTTCAGTGAGGGCCATTTAAAGGGTTCCACTGCTGAATGCGGTAGTGCATTCCAAAGCAAGACGCTTTAGGAAGACAGATTGCATAAATTATAGGCTGCTTCAGTGGCTGTCCAAACAGGCTGCACTATTTCCGTGTAGGTTATGAACGTACCAGTCGGATCGCTGGCTAAGGCCGGCTTTCCTCCTTCTGTGATGCGGGGGGGGCTGCTGCTGCTTCTGCGCCTTGACGGAACAAGCGCTGCTTTTCAGTTCTTGGCTGATGCAGAAGATTCCTTTGAACAGTGTGGTTGGTCAACGATCCTTAACTTAGCACGCGGCCTGATACAGCAAGAGGGGAGCACAGGTTCTAACAAGCTGCAGGACGCTTGCAGGCATAAGATGCAAGGGCATGCATCTCCTAGACAGTAGAGGAAAAACGCACCTGTAGCGCGCAGTGCCGAGGTGCTGCTGTGATGGAGCGGCGAAGGACTGGACACTGACAGGCACGGCCATCACTGCGATCTGACAAATTAGCTCACGTTCTCCTTCAGTCAATAGCGCTGGAGCGCGCAATGTAAGTGCATTGGGAATCACAGTGAGATCAGCGTATCTCTCAAGAAATGTTCCGCTCATTCTTGGAATATGCTTTTCAGCAGCCTTTTATATCTTAGTGCTGTTGACCAGCCTTCATTGGTTACTTCTTGCCCTTTGATACCCCTACTATTCATGGCCATTCATCGGCAAAGTGCCAGAAAGTCCATTTCCATAAGCCTACGGTGGGACACTTGCTCATCGTCCCTCTTCGTCGGGTCATCGCCAGGCGACAATAAACAAGTGAGGCGTGCGCTTCCCACTAAGTTTTTTTCCGCAGAGCCGACCTACTGGAAAAGAGCAGAAGTAGGTTCACTATAGGATTAGATTGCGGGCGAGGTCTAGCTTCCCCCTGCCTCTCCAGATGCTGCTGTATACAGCACAGGAAAAGAAAAGAGGAGCGCACCAAGAAGGAAAGCCAGTAGGGGGGCCCGGCTCACATATGAGAAGCGTCGGAATGATCCTTCAACAGTCTTTTGGTGTGCCGTAATTAGTGAAGCCGTTCCGGACATACAGGGAGTGGGTACTTTGGCATCAAAAAAAATTGCAAGGCTACCGCGGATAAGAGAACAAAAGAAGAAATTAGGGAAATTCCTCGTGAGAAATGTGATTTCTGCGATTGCGAAGAGATACTATGACACCGAAGTGCTATGCAACAAACTTCAATGGGGCGCTAATAACCTTATAAGGGAGAGGATGGGAGGGAGGTTGTTAAGCCTACAGATTGGAATGAGGCAGGTGAAAATTCCCAAGAACGAGCATCCTATTCATATCGCGTGTCCCAGTTTTGCACCAGGAGTCATTTAAAAGTCCCCTTAATGCTCTCACTGAATTCAGTGGAACGTGATTTACGAAACTTCTGCCTGATATCCCTAGCGATCACGCTCTCAACATAAGAGCTGATACCGTGATAATTCAGGATTCTCTGGAACGATCCCTCAGATGTCTCATTTCATTGGATACTCTTTCAACGAGTGGTTGGCGATGGCTTATAAAGCGAAGAACTCGCCTAATCCTCCCAAAGCAAAGTCATCCTCCAGCCGTCTATGCGAAGCCAAATGTACCTGCTCAAGCGAACCCAGCACCGAGACAAGATCCAGGTGCTGTAGCGAACCAAGGAGGAACAAGCCCTGTGGCGAAGCCAATTGTGAGTTACCATTTGCTTTGTTAAAGGGCCTCTCCGCTGATACTTCGTCACCAATGATTACGAGAGATACCTACTGATCTTGCAGTTCACAGTGTTCAATCCTGGAAAACCTCATCTAGAGCAACTGCAAAAGGAGCTGAAAAAGTGTTGATTCGGTTGTCTCCGCGCAACAAAAAAAACTCCGTAGACTCGGCAATTCTCTCAGCGTTTCCATTACCGTCACCTTCGGGCGAGCGCTCTATTTTCGGGTTCTCCGGGGTCACAGACTGTGAACAAGACTATAGGGAGATGAGTGATCGCCGATGTCGTCACCTGCAATTACAGTCTTCTCCACTGCCAACTTTCTCTTCCTCAAGGCTTCTATTGTCCCTGCTATGAATTTATGATAGGGACATTTCTTTGATTCTTGCTCACTCTAAAAGCTTACTGTCCCCTTTCTAGTATGAGGAGCTTGTTGCACGCTCCTGCGCACTCTGTTTTGAAACCCTGAGAACCAGCTTCTAACAGCTAGTTGAAAGACTTCTTATTATATAGTGTTTAGAGAATCAATCTCTCCAAAGAAACGGATCAGCAAGTACTGGCTGCAGTTCAAGTGCCCACCAGCTCAATGAGTTCTACGAGCACGCTGGTTAATGCCCATTCAATACATTCGGAGACAAATATTGCTGGAGCACAACAAGCCGTGGTTAGTTTCGTTATAAGCATCGATGGCGCGGCAATGGTAGTTGAGAGGCAATGGCCTAGACCTAGTAAAGTCCCTTATCTGCAAAAAAACTGATCGGGGCCATGCACACGGCGCGTACTGGATGTTACCCAAGTGACAATGAGCGAAAGAAGTGAATTGTTCAGCTTTAGCTCAGGCATTCCGAATATAAGGCTGTTCATACTTGCGGCAGTGCTCACCAGCACTAGGAAAGCATGGATATCAATCGACCAGTAGTTTGCCACCTTCCTATGCTCCATACTCTCCACTCCGAGACTCTGCTAGT
>MU947417.1:0-13444 GCA_036418165.1 Cooperia oncophora
TTACGTCTTCCCACCTGGACTTCGCCATGCGGGAGGTGAATGAGTCTAGCTGCAGCATACCTTTCTCTATGCTTGGAATTGCACGAGAACGGGGCTGAAGGCTAGCAACACCTGGGACATACTCCGCCCGCGCTGTCGCACGCTCGGCTACGCGCTAGACTATGGCCAAACGTGCTTTTTATCTGCGTTGTCTGCACTTCTGATTGTTCTCTAGCGCTAAGTGCCCGTTTCGCGGAAGGACCATGCAGAAGCTGCACCTTGAGTGTTGCGCGGGCGGGTTGTGGGAACGGCACTCGGGGTATCACTTCCCTACAGCGCCCTTCCCACACACTTTTCAGCGGACAAAGTGGCACGCTACTGCAGCTGCGGACCCATTCACCTCGCACATGAAGTGACCCTTCCTCGGACGTGAATGCACAGTTTGTTTTAAGTTGTTTTCCTAAGACACTATCGGTCCAAAATTAAGCATTGAAAGGCAAGATGGTGCAGAATGAGAGACTGCGCATCACTACGAGAAACTGCTGGAGGGCAGGTTGTATCCGTCGTTGTAACGGAAGTACGGTCCATATATGATGAGAGTTAGCGGGTAGCTGCAAGCGCGATGGCTGCGAGGGTCCAGACGGAAGAGAGCAGAGATGTGTGTGTAACAGTTCCTAGATTTTCTGCCTTTCCAGATGGATGGCAGTCGTGGGAAACTTTTACCGAATGCCTCTTTCGTGGGATATGATTGAAGGGATCGTTCAAAGGGGCAATTGTTGAAGTATCTTTAATTTTCCGCCTTTCTGTGGTATCTCTCTTCAGGGTCAACAAGGTCTACAAGGTCAAAAACTGGATTTTCCCACAATTAGTTATTGTTCGTCGGCGATTTTCTTTTTATCATTCCAGACAATTGTTTCTTGAAGTCTGATGATTTAGTTGTTGAGCCCGAATCTAGGTTTCAATTGAGTTGGTAAATACTCATCTTATTGAGAAAAGAAATGATCAGTTGACTTACTTCCCTTCCCAATTTCGACGTCTCAGATCGGAGTTTTGAGGAGAAATCTAGCTCTGAGTGTCAGACTAGCCAGAAGGATCTTACAGATCCCACACTGACGTCGAGCACAGATACTCGTGGTAGTTCGTGTGTTGTGGAGAATCCTGGCTCTGAAAATTCCTCTTACCACTATCGCACGTAATATTGACGAACTCTGAATAATGAACGTGCCCATGGCTAAAGCGCCGTAGGTGGAAACCTGACAAACACCATTAAAGCATTTAAAATGTGATGGAAGCTCGTAAATGGGACTTTGTTTTGATGGAAAGCTTCACACGATGACTGTCCATGCTTCAGTTCATGGTACATCACCAGTGAATGATGTGGAAGCTCACGGAGGACTATGACAGCGGTTGGAGCAGCTGGTGGGGCTCCAGGTAAGCCACCAATGGCAAGTGGCGGTAGTGACCGTGCCCCTACCGAAACAATGTGCTTTTTTTGAAGTTACTGGAAAGTGCACTGAAGGCACTCAGTCAGCATACTCCGGTGTTGCCTGTGGTGCGTTGGTGTTCCTGCTTCGGAAAGGTCCAACTGGCGGTGGTGTCTGCCGCGGGGCATTCGTCCTGCTTATTTCGGTGGCGGCGCTGGTTGTGCAGGCAGGGTACAGCATCGTTGTGTGAAACACATGGAGGGGTCGTAATTGGCCACTGGGGAGGGGTCGTATTTGGTCGTTGTTGGGAGAAGGGGATTGGCGTACCGATTGACCCTCTTCTTAGGCGGGGAGGTGTCATACCGAGCCCTTCTCTCGAGGTGGGGGTAGTTCTACTGACACCACCACTTCACACAACACGATGCTGCATTCTGTGTGCAGGCGCTCCTGGTGCTCATTCGGCTAACTTAGCACCCAAGTAACTTGTTCAGCTGGAACAAACACAAGGTTTCACAAAGTGTTCTACCTTGCGAAGCAACGATGCGGCTGAAGATTGTTGGGGTCCTACAGCTGAGACAGTTGTAATTGATTGTTCACAATCTTTGCCTTTGAGGTTTGACAGCGGAATCCCATGTTCTCCATCAACGTTCATCTCGAAAACAAGTTGTGAAGAATGAAGAGCTGTAACAGGCTATATGCAATGGAATCTGACAGTTTTTTCGACGTTTCCCGATCATTTATCCATGAAATAACATGTACAGTAACCATCAAAAATATTCGGCCAAACGGCTCTTCGCTGACAACTTTTTTTCATTACTCAACCCTCAACCAATTCGTTCTAGAATTTGGTATGCCACACTTATCAATGCTGCCAATAAAATGCAGCATGCCTTTCAAGATGATGCGCGAGTGTTCGCATTTTTTCAAGCAACGACTAGTTTTCGCAGAGCTAAACCATACTACTCACAACAAATCGGAGCTTTGTGGCATTTTTCAGAGTGTTAACACGGAACTGCCTCTTTTCAACTGACATGTTGGAGAAGACCGCTCCCAGACAAAACAGGGCAAAAAAATTTGCCATGAACATGAAAATATCGGCATGAAGATGCGCCCTTCCCTAGTACTTCCCCGAACGGACGGTGTTACCTATTACTCGATCTGTGTTCGCTAAAAGGCCATAGTCAAGGTATCGAAGACCGTTAGATTATGTTCGACATCTTGCTGCCCTGTCAGTTTTGAGCGCACCCAGAGTGCAGCAAATAAATTTTGGCCAGGAGGAGCGCATACCGCTCGCAGGCTGATTCAAAGTCCACATCGCGTCGACTTTGCCTAACTTTCACTTAGTATTACTGAGACAAGTATCGTAAATCATTGCTCGGATAGAACTTTGAGAGGTTAGGCTAAGGTTTGAATCGCAAATGAGCGGTCAAAAAACGCGCGGTTCCAGTCTCAGAGATTTAACACGTTGGCGACATTGCGTCCCACTGCTGGGACGCACCTTTTTTGCCGCGTGGGACATTGCGTCCCACTGCTGGGATGCGGCATGGGTAAAAAACCAATTTAAAAACGTTTCAAATTTTCAACAGCTACATATTGTACAGGAAGGCATTGTAGAATATACAGTAGCTGTAAAACCTAGAGCAGTGTGTATCACCTGGGAGTATTTTAACGGCAGGATACAAAGAAAGTGATTTCCTCAGGGACACACGACACACATATTAGATACAATAGAACTCAAGTCGCACATGTGATAGCTAAAACGTAATAAGGTACCTTTCTACAATAGCAGACTGGACGCCAAAGAATCAAATACTCTGGCGCCAAAAAATTCCTTTTTTGCGCCCTCTTTCCCACGCTCCGCGTGTATGGGGCGGGAGTATTCCACAAAAATTAAGGGTTTACCTTGAAAGTAAAAAAACAGCAAGCACACACCGAAAGTTTTTTACGCAGCTTCTGGCATTGATTATAGTCCTTCTGCAAGTAATTTGTTGGTGTGTAAACGCCTAAGACCATCTCACTCGCCGAACTCAACCACACACACCCTCTACACAACACTAAGAAATCACTCGCCTCTGTCCCACAGCGGCAGACACGCAAAGGCGCTCTTGTCGCCAATGTTTAATGTAGAGGATAGCAATTCATCACTTGCACAACGAATAGGTTGGGAGCAAGGCCAATGCACTAACCACGGAGTGATCATAGTTCTCGAATCCCATGTATCGCGTATTTAGCAGTTCTTTAGCGATCTGAAACACTCCTTTCTTGATGAGAGGACGTTTCGATAAATTCGCCGGTTCATTACATTTGGCGAAAAACGACTTCTATTTTTTTAGGCTTTGCTTCGCTGACTGCAACAAAGGTTTCTTGATGCGCAACAATTACGAGCCTGGCACAACCCCAAGGCTTTCCCGACAATTCATTTGTTGATATTTATCTCATTAATGCTATTGAACTTGGCTGCGAAGTCAACGCAAGTGGATTTGGAGCCAGCGTGCTAGTGGTTGGTGATGCGTCTATCCTAGCGAAAGGATGCCGGCGGTCTTCAAAACGTTGATCAGGAGACACCCGGTCCTCGATTTTGCGAACAAAATTGAGAATCGGTGACACTGCAGATTCCGGAACTTACAGGGATAAAGCGCATCCTTATGCCGACAATTTCCATGCTCATAACAACCAGTACAATCATTTCACAGGCATTCAGGAACACTTTCATCAAAACTGCCTTAAAACCAAAATAATAATCAGTATTGATAGCCTGTAAACACTGAAGTTGGAGGACGTATGTCAAAAATATTGCGCATATGGGTTCAAGGGACATCTCGTTGGCTGATAGTGATGGGTAGAATATATGGCAATTTGAGAGAATCGAGCTGGGTGGAAAAATGCAGATGGGTCAAAAAACACCGTTTGCCCCGATCATGAAGCGCTACTCCCGCGTACCATCCCATTCAGAATATAACTTTTTTCATATTTCCCGCGGAGGGAGATGTTCGAACCGCACTAGTTCTTTCGATAGCTGCGCCTGGAGGCTGCCAATGAAGCTTAGTAGATAGTAGAGGACCATGATTATCAGTGGTCACCATCTCTTCTTTTACCAGCTTGTCATCTTCGACTCTGTTTTTCTTCCCCTTTAATAAAAGTTGTCCCAGCAGTTGGGGTATGTGCTCACAGCAAGCTTCCACCTTTCCACGAGTTGCTTGCAACCATCTTGCTGTCGACGGCGTGAATGTGTGTTAAATGTGACTGCCAAGGCTTGGAGATTACTCTAGGATGAGATACACGATCACAATGACGATTGTTGACTGGTGGGCGTGGTCTAGTAAGCAGGCGGAGCAACTCTCACCTCTACTCTCTCCCCGTGTCGCGAGAAAGATTCAAATTATAAAGTTTTTCCTGCCACACTACCACCACGCGCTGATCACATGAAATTAAATAGCAGTAGGCTCTGCGTAAATCCACGCGACATGGCGGCTCATTTCTTCTACAGTATAGTAAGGATGAGTGGACACGGGGGGGGGGGCAAAAACGGAACCGCCGTGAAGCTCCGGCCCAAAAAATCGACGAAAAACACAAACAGCAAAGGGGGGGGAGGGGGGGGGGGGCCGGGCCCCCCCCCCCCCCCCCGCCCCCCGGGGGGGGGGGGGCGGGCCCCCCCCCAAAAAAAAAAAAAAAAAAAAAAAAAAAAAAAAAAGTTTTTTTTGTTTTTTTTGTGTTGTTTGGAAAAAAAAAAAAGGGGGGAAGGTATAACGGATGCGACTCCCGTTCATACTTTTTTTTTGGAATCATTGAAGAGTAACACCGTCGCGGACGCTGAGGGTTGTTCGCACTTCGCGGGGGGGGGGGGGGGGTGATAGGCTGCGTTTGGCCTGCGCCAGCCTTTTCTCCGCCAGTTGTGTGAGCTTCTAAGCGACAACAATTGAAGGAGAGCAAAAAGACAGGCGCGGCCAAACCAGCCTCCGCCCCCCCCCCTCCTACTCTGGAACGCCACAGCGTCCGCGGCGAAAAAGACTGTAGGCGAGAGACGGTCAATTATTACCTCTGCCAAGCTTCCAAGTCGCCCGTGGTTCAGTTACGTCTTCTTCCTCTCGTTTGCCCAGCTTCTGGATTGTCTGCTGAAGTCTTCTTGTTGGCTTCAGGCTACTCCAATACAGATGACAGAATAGGCTGTCGTCTAGATTGGTCTTCGTGTCTTTCTTCGCGCCATAGGGAGAAAAACTTTTCTTTCGATTAATGCTTCTGCATGCTTTCCACGGTGCAACAGAAGAGCTAACATACTGGCAATGGGAAAATTAGACAGGTACATACAGTATAGGATAGCTTTGGACTAACCCGTCACACAACTTTGAAACGAAACGTTTACTTGATGTCGTCATCGTGCAACATAGTTTGGCATAATAAAAAATTGCTTCCTTATATGGAATAGATGCAACCTAGGACTGCACAATGTTTTGCATGTGCACCACGACAAGATTGGCGTCCATCCGCTGTGTTCGGAGCCATATACAGGGGGGGGGGCAAAAAAGTCACTTTTCTTCATTGACTTTCGAGGCGCTATAAGTACACACTTTATTGAATTCTGATCGGACATTTTACATATATTGAAGAGCATATCAAATACTATCATGACACTCCGCCACAGCCTTCTGGACGAGCGCCATCGAGAGATTCTGGCACGCGACCGCGATGGTGCCTGAGATCAGCGAGATAGTCGATTTCTCCGCCACGTAGACCACCTTATTGAACTCCTCAGACGGGTCATTTAGGTATTCAGGTCAGGTGACCTTACTTGATGATTCCATCTTCTTTAGGGTACTGCAGCCCCTTCCATTCCCGAGAGGGGGGTGGGAGTAGGGCGAGGGTTTATCCAACGCCCTTCAATTCCATTTAGTGGCAATCAATTCCGTAGCAGTACAGAGTTTCCAAGAAGGTACGGGTGACGACATGTGAGGAGATATCCTTGCACGAGTTGCTCAAATGTAGGCCGCCAGCGCCTTCACCTTCAGCGGCCGGTATCACGAAAGAAGAAAATATTGGTTCCCCATTCCAGGTACGTCCGGTCCATACCATCAACCCGCGCCTTGGCGACTGCGGTGAAGATGATGTCCTAGACCGTGGCGACGTTGTCGGAGCTGCTCGATGTTGGAGGTCTTTCCAGATTGAGAGTACTGGTCATCCAGCCAGGCTATCCATGGGTGAACTCCATACTAGAAGTTTCGTTGTTTGGAGGTGACATGAATTCCAAAGGTCTTCTCCAGTCAGGCTGCGACTGGAGATGACCTCATATTTTGGTGTACATGAAGGTGATGGGCGAGGGCCAGCTCCTGCTTATCGAGGAACATCTTGGGTATCTTCCGCCCTGGTACTCGTATCCACATCCTCTGTCTGGGCTGCGAAAACTTTGCTGATATGTGACTCGGTCGAAGTGACTTTTTTTGCGTCCCGTCACCATAAGAGATCAGTTCCTTACTGTAATACTGTGATGATTTCCATTTAGGCGAGTCGTGTGCATACCCGTTAGTTGAGATGACTTCTAATTGTTCCTCTCTGGCCATGGCGACAACATGTGCAGCATATACATATTTTGTGGTAGAGTTGCTGTTAGTGTGGGACATCTATTCGCGCAGCTATTCAAAGCGCGAGAAGTTCTCCTTCAGTAGCTTGTTGCTTCGAGTCAATTTGTAGAGTCAAAGGCAAGTGGCACGATAAATCGGCAAGGTGTGAAGTGTGAATGCACTCAGCAGAAAGATGTGATCCCGATCAGGGACTACGTGCTTTTCCGAACAAGAACGCCACTATGGCGCCTTACCAAGGTGCAACATGTCAACCCATGGGCTCACCACAACCGCCGGCCCACAATTGTCCGAACAGTTACTTCGACGCTGGTATTCTTATTGCTTTATGAACACAACTGATATAAAGTGTGTGCTTACATGGTTGAATACATACGATCCACCGTATCTACGCAAGTCATCCGTCATACCTAATCCGATATAGGGCGTAAGTTCGCTGCACACCGTTTGGCGGGGGTTGGCGTCAGGCGGGATGAGTTTGGCGCGGTGCCAAACCCGTTCTCCACCAGTTGTTAAAGCGAGCAAATGGTATGACTGTATCATATCGTTCGTATTACTCGTTTTCTACCACTGGTTGTCACATGCTTGCTTCAGTAAGAGGCAGAGAACGGCTTTGACTATGTGACACACTCATACTGCCTGACACACCCAACCGTCCGCAGCGAACTAGAGTAAAAGTATAGTCCACAGCTGAGTGGAAAAGCAAGTAACTGAAAGTGTAGTTCGACGGTCCAGACGGAAGCGAGGCAGAGGCGTATGTATAAGAGAGGAAAATCGACGCAGGAACATACAACCGTAGCCGGGACTGCCTTTCTTGCTCTTCGGTATGGAATGGAACCCTATATCTTTACTGCACGTGGCTAGTGTTGAATGTGACAAGAGAGATCAGAGAGGAGTTTGGAGTGCGGCGACACCCAAAGACTCCCTGTATTTGAGTTTCAGTGTCAAAGAAGTACTGAAAACCGATGAATTTCCCCGCAGGTGATCCTCTGTCATTTTTATGTGATTTAGTTGTTGAGCCCGAAATGACAGTTGAGTTAGTAAATCTTAATGTTATCAACGAAAAAAGGATTAGTTGACTTACTTGTCGTCTCAATTTCGAGTCTCGGATCGACATTGGAGGTGTGGGGAGGAATCTAGCTCAGAGTATTAGACTAGTCTGAAGGATCGAACAGTGATGTCGACGCAGAACTCGTAGAAGGTCGAGTGTTGTGGTTATCCTGGCTCTCAAAACTCCACTTATCACAATCGCACATAATATTGATGAATTTTAAATACTGAACATGCCCATGGCTAAAGGATCGAAGATGAAAACCTGACAAACACGATTGAACCGTTTCAAATATGGTGATAAAAGTTCGAAAATGGGAATTTGTTTTGATGGAAACTTTACACGAAGACTGCCCGTGCTCTAGCTGGTGGTACACCATCATAGACTGCTGTGAGAGCTCCCAGAGGAAGTTCAACTATGACAACGGTTGGAGAAGTTGGTGGTACTCTTAGAATGCCACCAATGTCAGCTGGCGGTGGTGGCGGTGCCTTACCTAGACACCACCACCAGCTAACATTAGTGTTCCTGGTTAGAGATGGTTGGAGAGCTCGCAGGAGCAGCTCAGTCACTGGAGCATACTTTGGCGTTGGCGGTGGAGGCGCTGGTGTTCCGCTCCGAAAGGTCCAACTGGCGGTGGTGGTGCCGCTGGACATTCGTCTTGCTTACTTCGGCGTCCGCTTTGGTGGTGCAGGTACTCCCGGTCTCAGTCGACTTACTTCTCACCCAAGTAACTTGTCTAACTCGAAACAAGTCAGATCAACTGGAGTCCTAAATGATCAACCACGACTGAAGCAGAATCAGGTCTACTGTTTCGCTAGAAGAGAACCTTTCTTTGGTCACGAATATGCGTGACTCTGGTACAGTCCTATCACCCCGAAAGAGCAACATTCTTTTTTTGTGGAATTCTATCAGTTGTTTTGCTGGTGAAGAATGAAAAGCTGAATAGGCCTTATACAGTGGATCCCGACAGTTTTTTTGGTGTTTGCCACTCTTTTATCCGTGAAATAACATGTACAGTAGCGGAAATAAAACGTGTAACAAGTCAAAAATCGGAGTTCTCGGTCAAATTATTTTCTTTGGCTTTTGCACAGAAATACAGGGGGGGGGCAATAAAAAACGACACTTCGGCCGAGCCTTGATAGGCAGGAGTCACATATCAGTAAAGTTTACGCAGCTGAGGCAAGACGTGGATGCGAGTACCAGGGCGGAAGATACCCAAGATGTTCCTCGATAAGCAGGAGCAGGCTCTCGCCCATCACCTTCATGTACACCAAAATATGAAGCTCCAATCGCAGCCGAACTGAAGAAGGCCTATGGAATTCACGTCACCTCCAAACAGCTGCGAAACTTCTTGTATGGAGTCACCCATGGACAGCTACCTGGGGACCAGCACTCTTGATCTGGAAGACCTCCAATCGAGCAGCTCCGACAACGTCGCTACGGTCCAGGATATCATCTTCACCGCAGTCGCCAAGGCGCGGGTTGATGGTATGGACCGGAAGTTCCTGGAATGGGAAGACCGATATTTTCTTCGTGGACCCCGGACTGAAGTGAGCGCTGACTGTTACATCGAACAGCTTGAGGAGAATATCCTGCCTTCATGTCGTCGCCTGTACCATCTTGGAAACTTCGTACTGCTACAGGATTGGGTGCCAGCACGTGGAATCGAAGGGCGTTGGAAAAACTCTCGCCTACTTGGAATCGAAGGGCGTTGAGAACCTGAAGAAGACGGAATATCCAAGTGTGTCACCTGACCTAAACTCCCTCGATTACCGGGTTGGGAGGAGCTCAACAGGGTGGTCTACAGTGGCGGAGAAATCAACGACCTCGCTGAACTCAGGCACCGAATCACGGTCGCGTGGCAGAATCTCTCGATGGCGCTCGTCCAGAAGGCTGTGGCGGAGTATCGCGATAGTTTACAACGTGTTGTTGAACATGATGGTGGAATTGTCCATTCAGTGATAAAGGTTACTAGACGCCTGAAAGTCAATGGAATTAGTGTACTTTTCTTATTGTTCCTTTGCAACAAGTTTTGCAGGTTATTTTGGCGTGTTGCTGACGTGAATATGTCGACTGAAACTCCTTGCGGAGTGCTGCGAGGAGATGAGGATGGCGGTCGTTATGATTGGGGCGTGGTTTACCATGTAGGCGGGGTCTACTTTGCTTTTCATGTCCGGGGGTTTCAAACCGCAAAAGTTCTTTCGACGGCCTCGCTCGAGGCAGCCAATGAACTTAATTAAATTTTATTGAACGGTGGTTTGCTGTAATTCATTCCTGATTTTTCAAATACCTTTTCTATCGCAACGGGCGTCGTTTAGCACATGGAAGGCAGCCCAGCAATTGTCTAGACCGTCGAGAGCGGTTCCAGACCGAAGTTTTTTTCAATATTCCTTGCTCGACGGCAACTAATGAAGGCAACTAGGAGGCAAATTGCTGCACTCATTATTGGCATCAATATCTGTTTTCACTTGATGGGCGTGGCTCGCCGTGTGGGCGGGGTTAACGCCTACTTTTCAGGTCTAACTGAGAGGTAGTGTTGACCGCGAAGTGTCGTCGATAGCTTTGATGCAATATACTAAAGTAAACGACAGGACATTTGATCGTTTCCAACAACCTAATCTCCTCCACACGCTCTGTTGGGCGCGTGGTCTACATGTGGGAGGAGTTAACTCGCTACTTCTCAGGACTGAGAGGGTTTTGAACCGCAAGTGTTCTTTTTAAATAGACAGCAGATTGCTATATTCATAACTGCTCATCAATATCTTATTTTACCCGGCTGTCATTTTCTCTTAGTTTTTTCGTCACCGTATTATTTTGTTTGTCTGATAGGAAGGAAGCGAACGTGACTTACAGAAGAATGGCAATTCTTTTTTGCAATGTAAACGCTCTTTGACTTCTAAAAGCGAATGTAATGTTTGTTAGTGGAACCAAGAACTCTCTCATATGACTTGTGACGGTGATCGTTGAGTTTCGATGATGAAAACTCAGTGTGGCGACAACGAAGATCAATCATGTGAAGTCGGCCTTCAGCTGGCTGGCTGGCTGGCTGCACTCACTTGCGCCTGCGTTGGGCAGCATCGATTTTCATCGTGGCAAAACAGATTCCCTGCCACTCGTTTCTTTTTTCCTATCATCGCATAACATGTCAATGGCTTATCGAATGTTGTTTTTATGGTGGATTCAAATTAACCCGGACCTCTATGGGTGGCCTGTTTCAAATTAACAACCCACCTAGCCATAATTTCCCCATCGACACGGTGTTCATCAATGTGGCCGCGCCCGATGTACTGGTTATGCCCTTGCACTTTGGTGAAGCGAGCGTTTTGTGCTCCCCGCTACGGCGTCAGAGATCGCTGTTCGTCGGCCTCTATCGAACGTGCGCTCCGCCACCGGTTGGTGTTTGGTGTTTTGCCCGTTTTTTTTCTGTTCATTCAGAACGGCCAGCCATAAGATTCGATGCGATCGTTCCCGGCACGTTTGTGGTCGCCCAAAATTCTACCCTGAGACCGGTCATTGTCGCCAAAAACACTTTCATAATAAAGTACTATCTCTCCCTAATATCAACTGAACGACGTCTACCATCTGACTTCCCCCTCCCCATTCCCCCGTTGCTGTGCCGCTAGTGAACCAGTTTTTTGCCGATCATTTCTTTCTGCATCGCTCGCAGGATGGCCTTTACGGCGGCAAGCATCTTTCAACTCAATCCCAATTTGGTACGTAACCTTTTTTGTTTTTTGAGCTTTTACACTTTACTGTTCCTACAAAGCCAATACGGTATCCTTGGACACACCGGAAGCGGTTGAGGATTTATTGAAGAGGGTGAAATGGAGGAGACGCAAGAATCTTTTTGGGAAAGGCCTTAGGCCGTATCAGCGTTGACCTGAGGACAAGGCAGGTCCTGCAGTTGGAGAAAATTTTCTGCAAGATACGACCTCCGCCCCCCAAACTTCATCCTCCTGATACGATCCCTGTCTATCTTACCTGCAATCTTACTGACTTTTCCGAACCTCCTACCTTTTTTCCCTACATTTCCAAAGCTTATTTTCCAGTTTTCCCTTTTCCCCCGACCAACTGCCGTGGAGTTCGCTTGGACTTGAAACAGGAAAGCTCAGCAAAGTCACCGATCGCTGCATGATCTGAAAAGCAAATAGGACTCTCCTCGCTGGTAATCCCTACCGTACTAATAAGTGCTCTGGTCTGAAAATTGGAGGATTGGGTAATCTCTGAAATGACTTGATACGAAATCGACTTGACCATTGTTTCTTGGACACAGTCAACAAAATCGATTTGTATTTAGTTCTTTACGGATTCTCCGATTCGCCTATTCGCCACTTCGCCTGTCCTTCATTGCTCAAATTCTCTCAATGGGCCCGGTGAGCAGTGTCGAACTGGCAGTTCATATCTCTTCTATCTGCTTCTGACGATGTTTAGTTTGGAAGCGTCTTTTCGCTGAATGCTTCTGTTAGTTCATGCTTGATAACAGGTCTCATTCGGCTGAGACTCGAAAATTTCTTGAAAGGTACACTTGAGCCACTTTGATCACACGAATCTACTAGTACCCACAAGGTGGCCGCCTGTCTAAGATTCGCTATGCACCATTCCGTGCCTCCCACCAAACCGAAAAGCGCCTTGTTTTTCTCAAATTCTCTGACAGTTTCTAGCTTCTCCGATTATCAATACATTTTGCAGTACCTTTTCACGGCTCCAGTTCCCTCACGGCTCTTTGTGTGAACACGGGCTTGAAGAACGAGGCGGCCAAGGTTTCAGGTGGCCATCGCCGCGTGCAGCACAGCGGCAGAGATTCCGCATCACGTTGCTCTCGCCGTTCCCTTTTAGGAAGGAGACCCTATGGATATATCGCAGTGTGCTCAACCTCTCATTTACTCGAGCTATCATTTTGACGAGGAGTCAACCAACATATACACTTCCGTATTTCGACCTCATTGACGACCTTTTCTACGGCGAACCGCGAATGTCTACAGAAGTGGGTTTGGAGGGATGAAGTGCACGATTCTGCTGGGCAGAACCGGATGTTATAGACGCTATGCAGCACAGAGCATCTGTTCTCGCTGCTTGAAGGCGTAACAAATTATAGCAAGTGGCGCGTGGATGGTGGGGTCAAATATGGAGTAGATGCTAGTGATTCATAAATGAAGAGAAAGGCAAAGAAGCCAACTCCCTAAATAGGGCTTCCCTTTTTGCAGTCAATTTCGATAAGCTGAATCCGCTGTTATTCGTGTGGCTTTTGAAGTGGGCGTGTTCCGCTATAAGAGGGCGTGAACAGCCCTAAGTCAGAGGCTCCTGGCACTCCTGCATGGACTGCTTTGCGGAACAGTGTAGCTTCAAGGCTTGTGGACCAGGCGCATGATAGCTCGTTCCAGCTAATCGTGGGCACTGTCTTCTGCTTCTGCAATAGGGCA
>MU947420.1:0-10832 GCA_036418165.1 Cooperia oncophora
AATACAAAGAAATGAACACCACTAACCATTATCGAGGACTCAGTAGACGACTTTTTTCGTCGAGGCATTTTTTCAGCGGGAGGCTCAACCTTTTCGCCACCGCTTTCATCTGAAAAGGCGGTTTTGAAGAAAACAAGAATATGGAAAGTGCTTCGACCCGAAAGGACCTGAACCCGAAGACTGCACTGTAAAGAGATCAGAAAGCTCTATAGAGTTTCGCCTTCATCCCGACCGGAATGATATTTTTTAAGGGTGCAAGAAAAAAGAATCAAGAAAATTTTAAGCAAGAATAATCGGAACTAGTAGAAACCCGTTGGCTCCTTGGAAATGTGATGTTTACTGGTTACAAACCCTTCAAAACGGTGATGCTTCCGGAAAAAAAAGTGAAAGAGATATGAAAATGAGTAGACCACATTTCAATGTCATGAGTTTCATTCTCTTTCGCGGGCAAGGTGCTTCAAGAGCCCAAGCCATAGAGATCCGGGGCAGTTGAGAAGTTCCAAGCCCCAAAACAAGACCTGATAGAACGAAAATCTGTAGTGTGTTGCACATTTGAGATTCCGACAAAAGGGTTCTATAGAGGAGCAATGAATCCGGAGGCACATGCTCAGATTCCTAGACAGTAGCTTACACAAGAAAAAGAAAACCACAGGATTCCACAAAATTCCTCCCTTAATTTCTCCCTTAAGTGAAAAGAAGTTTCGAAAAAGTTTTTGCAGTGCGTCAGTTACAGTTGATATCATCGCAATCATTCAGGGCGGTGTCAGCAGGAGCGGAATGAGCTTGTCTCCGACCGCTTTTCCAACCATGGGCCGATACACGAAAAAAAAGAACCACCAGCGGCAGGAAACGCCGCGAGTGTGGTAGTTCCATCCATGACACCGCCCCGGCCGATGGAAACATTATCGACTGTAGGCATAATGATTTTATGAAACCACTGTAATAAAAAGCAGTCAGCAAGAAAACCAATGGTAATATTGATACTGAACTACTGCATGGGACTGAAAGAAATCAAAGAAGTGCGCTACTCACTGTGATGGTGAACGCTGTCATCGCTGTTCACCCCTGATTCGTCAAATTTTCGTGGCGGTTGACGACATCGTCGCCCAGCAGATGGCGTGAAAAACTGCGTGAGGCTATCCTAAAAAACAGAAATGCAGAAAATGACAGGAACTGAAAAAAATTAAAGTTGTCATAGTGAGGAACAAGCACGAGTATGACGCGTAAGTCCATGTTCATATTTACCACTGGCGTTTCGAGCGAAAAAGAAAGTATAAATATCGACCCAGCGCTTCGGGAATCCAGTCACGTTTCATGCTTTCCGAGAGTTTGCGTGAGAAGGAAGTATGATCTACTGGTTTCGCAAAGTTTTGGTAGAAACGTTAAAAACGCTAGATCGATCCCTACTATACTTTCCTTTTCCCTCAAGTGCTCAGATATCGACGAGAAGTATGAAGGCGCCCAAACGCTTGTAGTTTTACCTCGCCACTCGCGGCAAACGAAACCGCCCCGACATCGCTTGCTTATGTCCTTTGACTCACTTGTAACGACTCATCTTGATTATAAACAGAGCAGGTTCTCTCTTACCTTTATCAAGAGTCAGCGTATAGCGTGACAGCGCCGTCGCCCACAGTTCCGCGGTTTTCGAAGCGGCCGACACTGCTTGCGTGAGGCGCCACAGATGTTACTGTAATATAGCACGAAGGGTACAGCGTTTTGTATTGCCACACGCCAATTGATTACCGTAACCCCAAAACTGTTTGGATTCGCCCCTGGAGTGCAAATGGGGTGCTATAAGTTGGTCACTACGTAGGCAAATAATTACCAACATAATGTACCTTAAAATATTAAATGGATCCTACGCTACTAACTCGCAGGTCCAAGCAAACCACTGTCATGCTTCTCTGCCTTTGTATAAAAAACGGTGAAGTTTTGCGGTTTTCACTCGGCAGCTCTGCACTGGTGAAGAGTATTGTTTTTAACAAGTTGTCTGATCAGCCTTTTCACTGATATCGTATGGTATCTCTACTTGTCTTTCAGACCTGCTATCCAGTCCGCCACTTTTTTATATTATACATATTCATCCCAATCATTTGGTATTCAGAACCGAAGCATTGAATATTCCTCCACTAGATGTATCAGCGCGCCTAGGAAACAGACTCTACAGGCTAACGACGCCTTCCTTCATTGCGAGGACGCGCCGATTTCCTCTGTATTCTCAGTTGATCGCACATTTTCCTTTTGTAATCGGGTCTGATTCATGGCCAAAACGTTCTGTCCCACGCGGCTAAATCTCTATGTCCAGTAAGACAAAGATTCCACCGAAGACACTCATTCGGGTGCTCTGCTTGCTGTCTCGAAAGCGTTCGTCACCGGCTATGGTATCAAAGATCATACTAATTGCATGCGAACAGCGCTTCCTCCACACACCTCCTATCCGCATCCACCCCTCTAGTCTAGAGCTTCATAGATTTAGGGATATTTGAGATTATAATTGAACAATGCGTCGTAAGAGCAAAATTAAAAATCCGTGTGCCGAGCACGTAAACTTGCCAACAGTTAGAATAACATGGCACTCTTGATGTAAGTGTAGGGCAGCTTTGAGCGTGCTCGTTCGCAGCATCCGCAATATCGGATGCCCAACAGCTGTGCTAGACCTCTGCGCATCCGCCACCTCTTGGACCTCTTACGCGACCCCCCGCGAGTTCGCAGTACTTAAAGATAGCGAGTGCTTGCTATGCCACGTTGATGGAGCCTTAGTAGTCCCTGGTGATTGGCATGGAGTGAGATTTATGGTTCCGAAGTAAGGTCGAACTACATCCTCAGCCTTGGAGACCTGACTTACCACAAATCGAAGACGAACTCCAACTTCGAAAAACCTGGCAGGATCCCAGTAGGATAAATTGTCCAAAAATTGCAGAGTGACGAGAAGCATTGGTCATTTTTCGATCTACTCCCGAAATCCTGTACATCTTCAAACTAATGCGATCAATTCGTTTCATCAATACTACAATTCTTTATTTCTTCAATTCGTCAATTCTTCCGATAAGAGACGGGAAGATCCGTACCAGTTACCAATGTAGAAATAGTACGGAATGTTTAGCTACGGATATGGTTTGGAATCTTTCTTGATTAAAAACCCATTAATAGCACAGTACAGACTAAACCTATCCGACACCACAGGTGCACTCCATGGGCTATCATAACAGGATTTGGGTTACGTAATTCGCTGATGTGGTGCAATCTACACGGCTAGCCCTTCGATCGTATTACGTAACATCGTCGCCAAGCATGAACGCAGCCTAATTGATAGCGAACTGAAAGGGCACTTCCAACATGTGCGAGGTCAATAACTACGTCATTCTTCGTAAAATCAGAGGGCCATGAAAAAATAAAAATAAAAAGCGGATCAGAAACATTAGAAGATTAATACTTTAGGGAAAAGAACAGACGTTGTCCGAAGCGGTAAAAAAATCCGATAGAAAAACTTCACGAACCTGCAGCAATTTCAACTCATCGGTGGGACGTACGGAATGTTCCTGAAACAGGAAGACTGACAACCATCTAGTCAAAGTAGAAGTTCCCGGCTAAATGTGCATTCCCCCGCAAATATCCTACAAGGTAGAGAATTTAAAACCATGAGTTTATCAGCATTGGAGGGTCGTCTACACTGAAATCGTCACTCCTACTACTAGTAAGCCCTTATCATCAATGATAGTTTGGGGTAAAAGGGCGCTAACGTGGTTCAAGAGGGGCCAGACAGCAGCGCGTCAATTTATGCTCTACGACACTACGCCTATATTGTAGTTCGCTGCGGACGGTTGGGCGTGTCAGGCGGGATGAGTTTGGCGCGGTGCCAAACCCGTTCTCCACCAGTTGTTAAAGCGAGCAAATGATTGTATCATATCGTTCGTATTACTCGTTTTCTACCACTTTTTGTCGCATGCGCGCTTCAACAAGAAGGCTCTGACGGGGTGACACACTGCCAGGCACGCCCAACCGTCCGCAGCGAACTAGTGTATGAGCAAATCAATCACGGCCCCCGCCCTTCCTTCCGCTCACAGCCAGTTCTTGTGAAAAACCCAAAAAATTTCGGGAAATTCCGAAAATCCTCCCCCTCTCCGGTCGACAGCTCAGTCGTATCAGAGGACGCAATTAAGGGGAGGGGAGGGGGGGGGGCGTACGTATTCGACCAAAGCCTCCAACTCATGATGTCTTGTTGTGAACTACGACGTAAAAAGGGATGGTTCATAACGGTGCCGGATGACTTATTTGCAAAACCCAATGAGGACCGGAATTTTCATTTTCGCTCTTCTTGAATAACGTTTGCGAAATTTGTGGGAAAGAGGTTGATTTTAGGGCTGGCATTCGAATCAGACCTGCACTGAAGCTCCGTTCCCATTTTGCGATGGGACAAGGGAGGAATGAGAGTTTTGTGAGGAGAATGCGCGCCAAAGGAGGATTGCCATCGATCGACGCTGATCACGATTCGACGTGGGAAAACACGCGATCTCCTGAAGCGACCCGATTCTCATATTTTTTGATAGTTGTCCCGAGGTGATTATCCCTGCCTCGACGGTAAATTTCTGTGAAAGTTTGGAAGTAATCGGCTGGTTGTGGAAAGGGTTGTTTGGAAGTAATCGGCTGGTTGTGGAAAGGGTTGTACTGAATAACTTGGTGAAGGGGGAGGGGGGGGGTCGTGATTGGTAAATATTCTTCCCAACGCCAATACAGTCGTTTTCGATGCAGATGGTGGGGCGTGTCAAGGGGATGGGATTTGTGTGGCGCCAGCCTGTTTTCGCCAATTGTTGTTGCTTACTCGCCTCAACAGCTGGTGTAGAAGGGAACGATGTGACGCAGCGCTAAACCCAGCCCCTCCCCCCTGTCACGCCCCAGCGTCTCCAGCGAAAACGGCTGTTTTAATGGCACCGCCTTGAGATTGCGCTCTCCTTTCCCATTAGGTATGGACATCACTCGATGTGCACCAGCGATTCATACAAGCGATTAATAATGGGTGGTTATAAAATGTAAAAGAGGAAAAATAAAAGCAAAAAAAAAATGAAATGAATGAATGTCTCCTACCTTTCTGCGTCAGACATTCGTCTTGTACCACTTGGTCCGACCCGCTCATTGTCAGCATGTGTTTTACGATCGGTTTTTTCTCGATGTTTTTCTTTACCATGTGGCTTCTCTTTCGTACCATCTTTCTCTTTATCCTTTTCCTTTACAACGCCACTTCCACTGTGGCGAGGCATTTCACTATAAAGACCATACATTCTTTAAAAATCATTCCATCGACTACGAACAATTTCAGAATCGCGAATGGAAGAAAAAAAAGCATTCGCGCCATCTTACACTCCACACCCCGGAGAGTGGGAGGGCGTGGCTGCGTACCTCAGCTCGCTGCGGCGGCAACGCATTAATGGTGAGATATCGAAGCTCCCGGACAATTGCAGTGATGTCTCAGTCAACTATGAGATAGGATAAGCATTGTCTCAAATCGAAACATCCCATGAAGAAGCATTCCCTTCCAAAGTAAAGAAAGCACGCAGCCACGCCTCCTCCATTTCTGGGATACGGGAGCAGGAACAGGACTACGGCGGTGCAGTGAGATATCGAAGCTCCCGGACGATTGCAGTGATGTCTCAGTCACCTATGAGATAGGATAAGCATTGTCTTAAATCGAAACATCCATGAAGAACATTCCCTTTCCAAAGTAAACGAAGCACCGCTGCAGTCACTGGCTCTCCGTTTCTGGAATATGGAGCAGGAAGCAGGGCTACGCGGCGGTGCAGCACATCCGTTCCCTTGCTCAAGGCCTAGTAGGGCGCAGACGACGAGAGTCGCGCACGCTTAGTCTCATGGAGGATGATATAGTCGCGCCGTCGCGTGGAACGCTTGTGTGACCAGCCTAGAATCACAAATTACGCGGATTCAATCCTATTGTAGAAATTAGCACGCAAAAATTTGTGAAATGAACTACCAATCGATTCATTGGAGCATGATTAAACTAAAAGGAATTGATCGCATTACATCATTTCTGTTCAATTAGAAATTTGAGACGCGGAATAAAGTAAATACATTACTAAAACAAAGAATGATCGTACGAAAACGTCAAACAGTCAATGAGTGGCATGAGTCACATGACATTTCTAACACATCCATAACCATCATTATTTCAACCCGCCTCCTGGCCATAATGCGATCCTTCTTGTCCCTTAGCTCGAAGTATACATCAGCAACCGCAGGGCTGATACCACACGTTAGCGCCGTAGCGCCCCTGCCGAAGTGAAAAAAACTCATGTCGCGCGTTACGCGGCACGTCTCAACGCGAAGTTCACACGCATTAGCGAGGATATGGAAGACATAAATACCACCTCTCTGATCACTGCCTCTCTAGTGGGAATGGAGTCCGGCTGACGCTTTGCCACTCATCTTTAATCCAGAAACTTTTTCCCGATTTGATTTTGTTTCCGGAGTATTCATTCATCTCCCGTGACTCGATCTTCCTTCCATGTCCTCATGAGTTTTTAAAGCCAGTTTCTGGTCTTTGGAATGCTCCGGCACGATGCTGACTTCAGCCCTTTCATCGTCGTTGTCGCTGCGACACAGCATGGGAAACCGTTGAAGCATCAGAGGCGAACACCCTCACGATTTACCTAAGTGAGCCCATGAACGTCGATGTCTGTCACCACGATCGACTCCTGCACTCTCATCATTTGTACTCTGACCTCTCGCCTACGCACCTGATGTCTTCTCAGCTATCATTTCTTTGAATGGTTGTCCGATGTTGAAAATTGACCAAGATTTATATCAGGCTAATACGATGAATTCTTCTGCTGTGCTCTAGGCAGGTGAGTCAACTACTCCCCTGGAAATTCATATTGGACTTGCATTCAAGGAAACTGTCCTCATAAGCATGTCCAGCATGCTCTGTGCAGGGATGGCGTTATAGAGCGCCCCTTCCCAAAACCCATTATAGACGGAGACAATTGCAATGCCTCTAATCTCTCCTTCCACTCTCATCCGGAATATTACCAATTCGCATTCCACGCCACTGAAGCTACGACCTATCCCTCTTCACGCCATAAATACCGTACCAAAAACCAACTCACGAAAGCCTTTCCTTATAAAACTTAGAGTAGTCCCAAATATCATCCAACGAGAAATAAACAAAATCGATTTTAACAGTGTTGAAAAAAATCTTCGTAGTGGGATAGGCCTTTAGTATACACTGCGTCCCAAAAGTATACAGCCACCCATAAATCTCACAATATCCCTCCCTACACGACGTTTTCAAAAAAAGCCTCTAGGTATAAAATGTGGTAATTACCAGTACCAATTTTTGGCACCCCGCTCAAACTCCGAGAACCTGACTTTCCACAGCAACTTCAACTTTCTTTATTTTTTGAAAATTTCTCACTATGACAATGTCCCACAAGTATACAGCCACCGCATATTTTCCCATTGCGTCTCATTTTTTTCGGGTAAACTTTCTCATCATCTCTACCTTTGACCTTTTCCAGGTTATGGCGAGAGGGCTTTCACTGTCTGACTTCGAAAAGGGGCAGATTATCGCAAAGAAGGCTCAAGGACTGTCGAATCGTCAAATCGCAAGAGAGTTGGCCGCAGTCATTACGTTATCGATCAGTTTGTCAGGGATCCCGCAGGATATGGAGTCAGAAAGAGTTCTGGGCGTCCTCCTTTGCTGTCTGAACGAGATAAACTCGTACCCTAAAGAACGTCCAACTCCACGATGTCATGCAGGGAAATAAAGCACGTTGCATTCATTTCTGGAAAAAATTACAAGTATCGGGAGCGTCTTGAAAGTCAGTCAGTTCATCATCAGAGAGAAAATGATAAAGGCACCGTTCCTGACAGACCGCCATCGCGAAAACCGACTCGCCTTTGCTAGAAGATGCTGCCGAACCGACTGAAGCAAGGTTAGCTTTCGGCTGGGTCGGTGCCGCCCGCTTGCTTGTCTTTTCAGTTTTTTTCCTCGACAGGTCGTATTTTCTGATGAAAGAATTCAAAACTGCGATAGGCCCAGGTGGAAATCCGATGTTACTGGGCACGATCTGAAGGAAATATGATAACTCATTTTTCGAGCGGAACTTCAGAGGGGTGTGCAAATGTCTTGTCTGCGATCGCATCAATGCAACGTTCTGAAAGCTTAGTGCCTCGTATCGAAGAAAACGGACTCTTCTGACACTAGAGTAACGCGACGAGTTCTCCTTCTACCTTCTCTGGCGCACGATACGGCATGAGGAAGTCCTTATTCGTGCAATAAGACAATGCAGCAATCCCATGTCAGCTCGCAAAGCACTCAAGCGGGTTCAGCTCGTTCATCAGATCAGCCCTTCTTCCCATGCCAGCGAACAGACCAACCTAAACCTATCGAGAATGTTTGGAAGGCAATGTAGCGACAGAATATACAGCGCACAATGCGCGATTACGAAAATCCGTGAGCTCAAGGAGTCTATAATTGATGCAATCGGCATCAATGTCACAAAACACTATAGATCTACCGTCTGTCGAAGCACCTGACAACCAGGCATTTTCGCAAACTTATAAGAAAGAATTGGGCTTGCAATAGATTAATTGAAACGAGCCGATTTACAAATTGTGTACATTTTGTTTCTGAATCATTCGTTCAGTGCCGTATACTTGGGACATCGTCAATACGTGAAGAAATTTCAAAAAACTAAAAGAATTGAAAGTTGCCTGTGAAAGTCGTTCTCTGGAGTTGCACTGCAAATTGTACTGGTAAATACCCACATTTTATACCTAAGTCAGGCATTTCTTGAAAACGGAGTAGGGAGGGACATTGTGGAGATTAATGGTGTCATCTGTATACTTTTGGGACGCAAGTGTAAAAACGGCTTACAAATCGTATTGTAGCGTCGATAGTATGTAGTGTCGAGCAAATTACTGTTCACATAAGAGGCATATATAAGGGAAGGACCCTTAGATTTACCTTTAACGTCACAAAATATAATAGAGAATTTCAAAGATCTCAATTAATCGATCAACATGTTTTTCTTCTTCACAAACTTTCTCCATGCAGTTGTGAACCTTCTAATAAAACATAGGACTATGGAGCGCGGGCTGGGAGATCCATATTGTGGCGACGGCATAAATAACCTCGCATTGCGTAACCAGTCGAATCATTTCGTATTTTTTCACATTAAATAAAATAGGTCCTCTTGCAAACGCTGCGCACGCGGCACCACTTGCAAGAACTGTGAAATTTAGGAGACTATGAAGAGATGTTGACAGGGTAGAGCACCTCAAGATCCCGTGAGGGGGCGGGAGGGAATGTCGTGGCTGGTCGCTTTGGAGGGATTTCATTTGACCCCGAACTTGTTGGCTACCCCTTTTTCTCCTGTTTCACATGAGGTGCATAGCTCGTAGGTGGCCGCACCGCGAACTGGTGAACAACTGAAACTACGATTCTCGGTACGGTACAACCACAACTGTATACAACAACAGCAAATAAGCTTTGTATTGTGATATCCCCCTCCCCCTCCCTAGCTAGACGGCGGCTCCAATTGAAAAAAAAGCTGGAAAACATTGGAAAGCTAGGGGAAAAAGTTGGGGGTCAGGAAAATCTTGGAAAGGTTTAGGAGAATGGTAGGTAGGATGGGCAAGGTGCGGGCGAGGGTGACAGTAGGTAATAGATGAGGAAGTTTTGTAGGGTCACATCACAACGCTGTACCATGGATGATTTCAAGCAGAACGCGTCATGCGTTAAGGGTCCCAGAGGAGGAAGGGGAGGGGGGGGTCGTATTTTGTCGTTGGATCGAGTGGGAGCCGTATTTGTTCATGAGAAAAATGTTTTTATTTATTGAATTTTCACTGCTTTCCTGTTTCACGTGCGCTGCAGACCCACCCCACCGCGGTTTCTTGGAATAAAATTGGAGGAATTTCTTGGAAGAACACCGGAAAAAGGGAGATGATAAGGGGGTCGTAAAAAAGGAGCATATCTGCGGCGAGGGGGGGGTGAACTCTGCAATATTTTCCCCCAACGGCAGGACGTATTCTGGTTACTAGTATGGATTAACAGCAGGTCTCTTTGGGAATTGTCTAAGTTCTTTTCAAATAGAAAAAGTAAAAAAATATGGACGAGAACAGCTGAGAGATCAAGCTTTTTTCCTAGCTGAAGGGGAAACGTTCCGATGTAGAGAATATGTTTTGACAGACCATCAGCGGTTGGTGAAATGTCATTCACCGCATTCCGACGTCTTGTCACCGACAAGTTGTGGACGACACCCTCTGTTACACTGATGGATTTTTCTGTTCCTAGCAATCGTTACGAATAACCATTGAAGAAAATTAGAATTAAGGCTGTAAAGAATACAGTGCTACATTCGTTATATTCATTTTGTAAATCAAAAATCAACAAAATAGAGATAAGCAAGAAATATAGCAAAAAGTATGAAGAAATTACCGAAGTAGGACACTACGCAGCGGAACATCCTCTTCACATCCTGAAAGGATCGAAGCAATTCATGACTACCCGACTGAACTTTTCCGCGGTGTTTCGCTTGAGAGGGGCATCTTGCACTTTTGCTTGTTCCTTTTGTTGATTCATGTCAGCTAACAGGTCTCACTTCGGAGTAAATCTGTAAATTCTAGGGCGGGTGAGAACTGAATCATTTCAGTCACAAAAGTTCACAGGTCTCCCACGGTGGCTTGTGTCAAGCTTCGCCAACGTCTCAAACTTACTGGGGTTCAGCACCAACACTAAGGAGCACCATAACACAACCTGCTCTTCGAGTTTCGAGGAAAGACTACAGCATTGGAATGGGAAAAATGGCGCTGGCAGAGAC